>WUAM01000389.1:2493355-2547964 GCA_024336885.1 Actenoides hombroni | reverse complement strand
CATGGCAGCGGGGCTGGGGCTCGGCTCCCTCTTCTTCGCGCTCGTCGCCTGCTTCGATGGTCGCCAGCTGGCCGGGGCCGCTGGGGGAGCCGGCGGGAAGCGGGCGGCAGCGGCCGACGCTTGCGGAGGGAGGGTGAGTGGAGCGAGGGTCGCTGCGCGGGTCCCTTCGCCGGCAGCCGCCTTCGTGGAGTGGGGCGTTCGGCGACCCGCGGGCTCGGAGGGGAGGTGCGGGGAGTTTCCCGGCTTCGGCTCTCGGCCGCTGTCCCGAGCGGGCAGCGCAGGTGGGGTGGGCGCTTCCCCGGGTGTGCCGGGAGCGAGCGGGCAGCCGTGGGGGGGGAAAGATTTTCTGCAACTAACAGCTCTGCCCCTGAGCTCTGCATCTGGAATGGGATTTGCGGCCGGGAGCGAGGGTGGCATTTCCCGGGAGAGGATCTGTGGTGGTTTCTCTCCGGGGTTGGGCGGGAGGCATCTTGTAACCGGCAAGTGTGAAGAAGTCACTCAACAGGTCTTTACCACCAGCGCGCCCCTTCCTTCTGTCGACCTGCGCTGCGAGAGGGATAAAAGCGAGCGCTTGGGCTTTGTTATTTTAATGATCCGAGGCCGGCTCGGGGTCTGAGCTTCAGGCCTGATCATTGTACAGGGGATGTAGGAAATTTACGAGAGGGGGAAGAGGGGAGGAAGGTGATAAACGTTTTGTTACTGCTCTTTGCCTTTTGTTCCTGCTTCTGGCGTGCTTTGCTGTCAGACTTTTCTTGACTGCTTTTCCGTCTTTTTTTTTTTTTTTTTTTTTTTTTTTATATATTTTTAAAGAACTTTTGAGTTGTGTGTTTTCCTTTCTCCTGATGTCTGGTTACAAATGTAGTTGAAGCGTGGTGATCCGGGAACACTGGAGGGAACACAACTGACTTTCATTGCTTTTCTTTTTTGTTAGACTGTCACTAAGGATTTTCTTGGTCTCAGATCAGATCCTTTGAGAACGTTACTGGAACACGCAGTTCAGAAGTTTGTAGGGCATAGTTTAGGAAGGCGAAAGCGTTGGAAAATGTGTAAAAGAAAGGGTGTGGAAAAACAAACTTCAAACCCTGATAAACCTTAATACCTGAATCTTTGTGTTGGATGGAACCATTGAAGGTTTAGATTCCCTTATTAGGTCCTTTTAACTGATAATTGCCAATGAAATGTTTTGGCTCAGTATGTCTGTTGTATGTTTCACAGGCGGGATGCTCCACAGGCTCGTAACGACCGCTGTTTACTGTCAAGTTTTGCATCAGCTATTAACTAAATTGTCACTATTAAAATTCATAATACCTGATTAGGATATTTTGAAGTTTATAGAAATATGCAGGTGCAGTTTTTAATGTATAATACTTTGCTTACATAATTAATGTCACTGTGTGTATTAAACCTGAATGAGCCATAATACAGTTTTTTAGAATAGAATTATTTTGACTGGCTTTTAGATTTAGTAGAAATTACACTCTTTCCAATTGGGATAAGGCCCCCTTTGTCTCACAACAAATGTAACATTTTAGGTTTTTAAGTATAGTTTCTGGTTTTATTATATTTTCAGCTTCAAGTTCAGACTTCCCCAGCCAATTTAATAGATATCTTGTCCGATTGCTTAGCCTAATTTTGTAATACGAATGTTTCTTGTGGTTGCCTACATAATTCAAGCAGGGCAGCATTTATTAGAGTAATGACTGCAGGATGGTACCCATTGTCTCAGTTATGTGGTATTTATCTTGGTCTGCATGTAAGTTTTGAGTAGACTTGACATACTATTAAATGACTGATGGCCCCTCTAACACATTGTCTGATCTGGAGCAGGGTTGCCTTTGAAGTAGTACCCTGTAGGAAGTAAGGAGACTATTTGCTCTATTAAAATTCCTTGGTATTTCCTCTGTTTAACCACAGGCCACTTCCCCTCTGCCACTCTAAACACTGCAGGGACACTGACTGATTGAAAAGACACAAGCCCTAAAGTAATTGTATCCTATTCAAATAGATACTTTTATTACAGGTTATTTATAAGTAATGTCTAATTAATGTATGTTAAGAGCATGAATAAATCTTACCATTCAGTATAAAGTCAAAATGTCTAGATTGCATTAAATGAAGCAGTTGAATCGAGGTAATTCTCAATGGCATACATAAACAATCTAGAAAACTATCAGTCAACTGTTAGTAGTTGTTCAGTCTAAGGAGCAATCAGATATAGATGTCTGGGTGTTTGTATGTACGTTTAGATGCACACACAAGTTGGATATTTTTCTCTGCTAAAACTGAATATGTGGTGCACTTCCCACCCCTGGTGAATCTTTTTTATTGAGTGCTGAGGTTTTGAAAATCTGTGTTCCACCTTGGTGCATTTAAACAAGTAATGCTCATTTTCCTTTCACTCTACAAAATACAGTGTTAAGTTTCCTCAGTATTTTGTGGCAGTAAAGGTGTGACTTGATGAAAGCATATAACTGGGCTACGGTTAAAAGAATGTAATGAGAAGATATTTGATGTTTTGATTCATAGCTCCTGAAATTGTTTTTAATAGCTAATGTTTTCAAAGCAAAAGTCTTTAGATGTGATTTTTTTTTTTTGATCAACTTCCATTGCAAAATATATACCTGTATTAATTGCCTTTTCTAGTAATACTTTGCTATTTGCCTTGCAAGCTCAACATGTTGATCTTAGGGGTCTTTTCCAATCTATATGATTTTATGATATGTCTGCAGTAAGAAATTAGGATGAGCAGTTTAACACTTGTGTTTCTAAGAACTCTTAGTGATTTTAATGGGTCCAGGATTTTAGAATTTGAATTGACTTTGCTAAGTCTAGGATTTCTATCATTGATGTTTCACAGACATTTTAATGTATTCCTACACTTAATATTGTTTCAGATGAAGGTAGAACATTTGCTTAAAGGAGAATAGTATTGCAACATAGCTTTCCATATGGATGGTCTTTCCATGTGGATGGTTTTACTGCATCATATGCATACCTTTATCCAGAAAAAATAAATTGGGGGAAGGGCCTCTTTTAATCTAGAATAAGTATGTCCACATGGGGAGCTATTCTGGAGAAGTAGTCTGAATTTTTTTTGTCCTATAAACAATCCATGAGGTGTACAGTGAAGACAAGACTTGGGCTCTGATAATGATTTGAATATATTTCAGATTCTTTTATTCAGTGTTAAACACATGAGCAACTTTCCTCGCAAATTGTTTTGTAGATTCTAAAGGGACTACACACATGAGTAATTGTTTTCATATGTTTAATTTCTCTGAAGTTCCTGGCACTGAACTGCGTTCAGTATAAAGCTGAATTTAATGAGACTGTATCAAGAGAAAGAAGAAATAATACAGCATTTTAGCAAACCTTCCCCTCCCCCCCCTCTTGTTAGCTGACAGTTGTACCTTCCTGTGCTCTGCTAAGCAAAGCTTATCAGACATACTAGAGGGCTCTGTTCCTGTGCATTCTCCACTGAAACTCTGCCTGTGTCATCTTCTATGCTCTTTATTTAAGGAGCTTTCTATTTCCTTTTCTCTTTCATAGCAGAGACTCTGAAGGACCCCATTTCCTACCGTTTCACTATCAGGAGCTCTGCCACTCTCAGTATTCTTTAGTCTCATGATGCTATGTCCATACATGTATCTCCTCAAACATCCCTTTCAACACACACTCATTCTTTATGGCAAGGATCTTTTAAAGTAAAAGTTACAGTGAAATAATTTTCCCAGTACATCTGGTTTTGGACCTGTATTTAGGAAGAAGAATGCCCTTTAAAATGAGAAGAAATAATTTACTGGAGTTTAAAGTCCTCCCTTCATTTCTTATTATTTAACAACAGTTTAAAAAAAAACCCAAAACACAAACAACAACAAACAAAACCCACACCTTTCTCTTGCATAGTATTTAAAGATTTTAGAGGGTATTGAACAGAAAACAGAGCTGAGATGCAGCATGGTGGAAAGTGCTAATGTTTGCAATCAGGTGATTCTTTAATCTATAGGCAGTTCCAGAGCTGGTTGAAAGTTCTGCAGACCAGATGCCAGCAGTTCTGTACCCTCCATTTTTTTTTCTGAAATTTTAGAATCAATGGATTTCTCTCCACTGACGAAGAGAATAATATGGTAGCATTTTAGAATTGATTACATGTGTCATTTAAAGCTTACTGCATTTCTCTCATTAGATACAATGCAACATGTTGAGTGCAGGGCTTTGCAAGCGTGGTCAGTCATGCAGTAGGCCTCTGCATTACCTTTGTTTAGCTGAGAATTTGGCTGCAGTACCAATCCAGGGTTTGGGCTTGTTGTTGTTGGGGGTTTTTGTTTGTTCTGTTTTGTGTGGGGTTTTTTGTTTGTTTTGGTTTCTTTGTTTTGTTTTTTTGTTTGTTTAATTTATCATGTAATGTAGCAGAGAATCTGACCTCATTTTCAGTCCAGCATCAAAAAGCGTTGATGACCATCTGCCTATTTAATTTAAAATTGCACAAAGTAGCCTGTTAGTGTTTAATGAAGCAGTTAAATGTTTCCTCAGGAACTATGAGGCTATACTTTAAATGCTGTGTTCTCTGAATGAGCATTCAAACATGCAATGTAGGTAACAAAATTATGGAAACATAAACCTGCTTATGTAATTAAAACCTCAGTATTAACAACAAAAATATCTACTTCCTTGTATGTTTGTGTGAGATTGGGAAATATGAATATGATGCTAATTCATAAGGTGTTGACTTAACAAGGTTTCTGCAACTGAAGTCTCTTAGGACCATTATAAATTTGATGAATTTCCTCTCTAGATCATGTCCCTTAGTTTAGATGTTGAACTCCACTCCCTGCCTTTAGCTTCTCTCCAGATCTGCTTTAGAGTGACTAAAAGCATAGCCACTAATGTATCAGACTTGTTAATTTAAAATCTTGAGACACTTATTTAAGAACAAGTTCTGCTTCAATAGATTAATACTTTATAACCCACTGGTGAGAAGATGTTTAAGCAGTCATGATTAGACAATACTGGCTTTTCTTTAGTTAATTATTTTGTAATGTTAATATAACATGCATGTTACTTAATTAAAACTGCAACATTTAAAGGGTGTTTAATAAGGACCAGCTGTCTTTTCCAACAGATCAGTCTAAAGATGATGAAACAAAGCTTTGATGTTAAGTTGCCTGCTTAATTCTGCTCAAAGGCTGAATTTTACCCATAAATTTAGCATGGTTTTTAGAAGCAAACAAGGTAAGATGTGTGTGAAGTATTACCAGAGAACTGTTAAGCTTGAATACGATTTTTAATATTTAAAAGTAAAAATATTTTTTATTTCTAAAGTAGATTGTTTTGTTTTTATATATACTGCTACCAGTATAATGAAGTATATTTGAAATATTTTTTTTCTTGAAACTGTAGGTTAATGCTGGTGTTTCTGTACCATGTGTTGTTTTTACACAGATGTGTTGTTGTTTGTTTAAAAAAGAACATTATGCATAAAAATATCACACCTAGAAAAACACATAAAAGTTATATCAAATACATGGGTGTTTCTGTTATATCCTTCTCGCTATATTAATTATGAAAAATTATTTTGTGGAAGTAGAAGTTACAGAAACTTAAAATAAGGAACTATGGCTCAACCAGTACTTATTAATACTTCATTTTAGGTTATGATAAGACTTTTTTTTAAGAATCAAAATCTAAGTGCAAACTTGAAAATGATTTTATCCTTTTATGGCTAGAGTATTTTACAATTGTTCTGTTGCCCAGCTGTTTGTCTTTTCTATTTCTTCTCAATGAGAGTCATTCATCTTGACACCCCCCAAGCTTATACACGATTTTCTCATGACGACTGTAACCAAGTATACACTTACTAAAGCAATGAATATAGGCTCATGTCAGTAATGGTTAGACTAATTTCTGTTGTTTTACTGCAATATTTATTTAACAGAAACATAGGTATTTTCACTTTGTCCAGAACTCTGCCAGACAAGCCAGGGTATAAATGTGTATTTTAAAATGCTTGTACGTATTTTATGTAATAAGTTGTACTTTCAGCACCATATCTAAGATGTCATTTCTGGATTTAAATTATAGGTGATCTCCATGGATTCGAGAAGATGCCTCTTGTCAAATGGCTGTACTGCTATAAAAGAAGCAGATATAATTTTTGGAAGTTAGTCAAACTCTGTAGACAATAAATATTAAAGAGAGAAAAGTGCAGTTAAATAATTCTTAATGAACTTCAGTGGCTGTCCAGTTTTCTTGGGGTCTATGTATATATCAAGTGTTCTATCTTGCAAATTACTTCTTGTTTGCCACCAAAACTCAGGAAACCCATTTCTAATAAATACATAAACTCTTAATGCTGTGTTTTCTGTAGTTCTCAAAGACTTTATAACTGCTGGTTCTCAACTGTGTTTGGTTTTAGCCTCTCAGCAGTGTTTTCACATCTGAGTTAGCCACTTTCATCACAGACTTTCTTGGTTGGCCATGTGTATAGATGAGGGTCTGAAATTTGTCTTTGGAAAGGGCTTGGAGTTTCTGATGTTACAGTCAAGAGGCATCTGATGACCCTGCATCACAGTTTGAGTATTTGCTAAGTCTTCTAGTAACACCAGTTTTCAATGGGGCTCTGCTTGCCAAGCTCACTGTTTTACAAATTGCTTCCTTTACCACCCACATTCAGAAGGCAAGCTGATACCTGGTGTGTTAACCCCTCTGTTCATGGGGTCTGTTCTGTTTGGTAGTATCACGCAAATACTCCTATTGTCCAAATGCACTGTTTCTTGAGTGAAAAATAGCATTGGGCTTCTGGTTAATTTATGGTGTGACTGCGATGAAGAACGTGATTCTGTGGAAGCAAACCTACTGTGATTTAACAGTGCCTCAGAGAAATAGTTGTAAGTCTGTTTAGCCAGATCCCATCTGGTAGAAAGAGCACTAAAAAGTGAAACATTTAGGACAAGGCAAGTCAGAGCAGCTGCCAGTCCAGCAGTAACTGTCAGTCATAGCTGTGCAGAGTTGGACTAAATTCTCATTCTTGCCCAAAGTACAATCTTCAGACTTCCAAACCAAGCAGAATTGGAGGCAGAAGAGATGGAAACAGCAATAGAGGAGCTTGTCATGGCAAAACCAGAACAAGATAACACAGCTGGTCAACTAGAAGATCTTCTAAGAACAAATTTCAGCTATTTGGGGTTTTTTTGTCTGTTTGAGGGGCTTTTTGGTGTTTTTTGTTTTTGTGTGTGGGTTTTTTTGTTGGTTTTTTTTGTTTGTTTTTTTGGGTTTTTTGTTTTTTTCTTCAGAAAAACCCAAGCAAAACCGACAAACTTTAGGAACTCACTGAAGAAACCTCACAAAAGCAGATTCCAGACAGAGTGAAAATTGCAGATGGGCAAGGGGTTTATGTTAATAATGTTTTAAAAGGTAATATAAGCAATAGTATGTGAACTCACATGTACAAGTTGCATCATTGTTCTAGTCCTCCTGTCACCTCTCACCACTGTAGGGATAAATTCCAAGAATGTGAGGGAAATTAAATATGCGGGTAGGGGTTTGTTCTCTCAAAGTTTAACTTGATTATTAAAACTAATTAAAGCTTGGATTCCAGGTTTAGCAAGCATCAGCACATGTTTCAGGAGATGCTGTATTCTTTGGATTTCTGTCTCACTTGAAGGCTGTTACAGTGTTATATCATTGTTAGCTTTGAAGAATTGTTCCAGATATTCTATTTTATGATTCTTTGTGCTGATACTGGTGCAAAAGTCCCCTGTGTATGCCAGAACACAGCCTCTTGGTGCATCATTTGTGTCAGAAGAGGGTATTGAAAGAACTGGCTGGATGACAGAGATCAAAGGGTTGTGATCAGTGTTTCAGAGTCTAGTTGGAAGCCTGTAGTTCGCAGTGTTCCCCAGGAGTCAGTGCTGAGTCCAGTCTTGTTCAAAATATTAACTGATGACCTGGAAGAAGGGATAGACCGTAACCCTCAGCAAGTTTCCTGATGATATAAAACTAAGAGGAGTGACTGACACACCAGAATGCTCTGCTGCCATTCTGTGAGGCCTCGACAGTATGGAGAGTTGGGCAGAGGGGAACTTAATGAAGTTCAACAAGGACAAGTGTAGAGTCCTGCACCTAAGGAGGAATAACCCCATGCACCAGTATAGGTTCGGCGTTGACCTGCTGAGAAGCAGCTTTATGGAGAAGGACCTGGGGAGTCCTGATGGACAATAAGTGAACCATGAGCCAGCAATGTGCTCTTGTGGCCAAGAAGGCCAATGGTGTCCTGGGATGCATTAAGAAGATTGTGGCCAGCAATTAGAGGAAGGTTCTTCTCCCCCTCTACTCTTCCCTAGTAAGGCCACATCTGGAGTACTGTGTTCAGTTCTGGGCTTCCCAGTTCAAGAGAGACAAGGAACTGTTCTCAGTGGTGCCCAGTGATCAGATGAGGGGCAAGGGGCACAAACTAGAACATGGGAAGCTCCATCTGAACGTAAGGAAAAGATTCTTTCCTCTGAGGGTGCCAGAGCCCTGGAACAGGCTGCCCAGAGAAGCTGTGGAGTCTCCTTCTCTAGAGATACTCAAAACTCTGCTGGATGTGATCTTGTGCAGCTTGATGTAGGTGAAGCTGCTTTGGCAGGGGGATTGGGCTAGATGATCTCCAGAGGTCCCTACCATTCTGTGAAAAGGAAGCTAATTCCATGGCTGAGGAGTGTCTGCATGCTAATTTGGTTGGTGCTCAGAGGGCACCAACATTCTTCCTAATCTCTTGGTTGCAGATGAGGATTTTTCACACATTTGAGATTTAAAATGCTCTATTAGATTCCAGTAAAGGACACATACGAAGTGTCTGTTTCTGTACTTTTTAAGCCCCCTCCATTCCTTCACCTACTGCTCTTTAGGCTCTTTAGGTGACAAATGTCTTCAAACAGGTGGATTAATTCCTTCTTTTGGCTTAAAAAAGTAGTTGTCTGCTTCTGCCAGAGCTATACATGCTAAACTCCTCTCTTCCTCCTTCAGCCTGAGTTAAACAATCCAGTACTGACTGTAGGTGAGTTCCTTAATCTAGGATGACCAGGTTAAAAGAGTGAAGTAAGAAGTCCTTTTCTTGGCTTGTTATCAATAATTAGAGCTGGAGTGGTGGCTAGAAAACCTTTTGAATAGGTTTGTGTAGAGATGAAATAAGAAGTACAAGATTAATTGAAGTATCAGCCTGCAGGTGTACATGATGCAGAGCATAAGGGGAGGGGATTGCTTGCTTTGAGATCAACAAAGAATCCTTCCTCTTTCATTTCACTGATAGGTACCTCCAAATAGGTATCAAGACTGCTTGGGAGAGGGCCATGGATTTCGAGGGCAGGTAGAAAGAAAAAGACTGATAGCTCACCTACTGCATGAGAAGCACATTGATACTGGCTGCAAGTGAGCAACATTTTCAGTAAGGTGTCAAAATCCATCCGGAGTACATAAATGGATATTGAACATACAGAATATATGTCATAGGAATCCATTAAATGGATGTTGTGATCTTTCTTCATGTTGCCTCTTAATTGTAAAACTGTAGGTACACAAGCACCCTCTATTTTCCTTACTCTCATGGATCTGGTCTTGGGCTCTTATTCAGCAAGACAGTAAATCTGGTTTTGGGGCATATTACTCATGCTGCTTATTCTAATGTGCCCAAATATATGTGAGAGGTGGCTTTGTCCTGGATTTCATGCTAGATGAGGTATCATACCTCCTCTTGCAGGCCTGGAAGTATAATCTCTGAAATGTATTTTCTGGTTAATTCAACAGAATTAAAAGGTGTGCGTCCATGACTGATCTGAATCAAATTTGTACCACTTGGGTGATCTGACACGATTCCCTCTGCATTGAGCAATGCACCTTCTTGTTGACAGCATGGAGTCTACAAGCCAGCAGTCTTTGATGCTGTGCCTGGCCTTTTCCTTTCCTTTACAAATGCTGTACAGAGCATAGCGTGTCACAGTGATGCAGAGGTCATTGTAACATCTTCAAGGGAAGTGCTGTTGAAATGTCTTCTGTTTTCTGAAACCTTTGTATTCTGATGTAATACTGAAAGAACAAGCTCTCTCTGTGCTGCAACTCTGACATGACAGAAACTGTAAGGGACAAATGAGGAGCATGCAGAGATCAAAGGGCTCCAACTAAATGGATGTATCAAGTCATAATTTGCTATAAACAGTGGGTATTACACTAGCAACTAGACAACATCAATTTAAGTCTTGAGGTTGCTATGTGAGGGAGATGATAGGGGTGTGATTCTGCTTGGAACTTCATGTTCTGTGCTTAAAGGTTTCCAAAGAATTGATTTCTATTGCTCTACTTATCTGATTCTTTTACCTCACAAAACTGTATGTAATAACCATTTCTATACCCACGGTAATGTGGCAGTGCTGGATTTTCCTCATGGTTGGTGGGCAGACTTGGATTTTAATTTCTGACCTTCCCTATGTTCTTCACTTTTATATCAGTGGGAGGGACTAGATATTTCTGATCTTACTTCTGACTACATTCAAATCCAACCAAGCAATCAGTGACTTCTCTGACTTTTTTTGTATACGGCTGTGGGAAAATTCCTGGTTGGTTGGCTATGAATTAATGAAAATCCTTAGAATGCTTCACTAATGATAGCTCCTGTGGCTTTAAAAATGCTATTCCCTTTTTTAATTTGAGGGAGGTCACAGAGGTTTACAGAAACTAAGAAAAGAAAACTTAACATCTGGTTGTGCTCTGTTGATGACTGCTTTTGTGTGAAGAAAAGTTATGGCGTCTCCTCAGCATCAAACACATTCAAGGTGATCCTTTCTAAGAACTCTTTGCAAGAATACTTTTCACTCAAACTGTTTTCTAATTAATTTTGCTTTGTGTTTTCAAATGGAGGATTTTAGTCCTCCATGGGAATCCCAGATTCATATTGTCACTTAAAATACACCCTGCCTTTATAAAATAAACTTATTTTCTTGAGTTTTGTATTTATAAGTTAAAAAAATATTTGTGTCTTTCTATTATTTTCCTATGAAATTGTAGAACTCCAAGACTCAAACAAGCTATTGGGTTAGATTCTGGGATTCATGAAAGGAAATTTGCATATCTATAGCGAAGTTTAGTGTTGTCTATCTATAAAGTTTCAAAAAGTAATCTGATTTGTAAAGGCTAAAGAAAATTTATATATTTATTTTGTTTAATGATGCAAGTTAAAATTACATGTGAATTTAGTTTAGCTAGTAGTAAGGCATAACATGAGAATGCATAGGTGCACACAGTAAATCTTCTGAATTGTTAACACTAGAAGGTATCAGCTGCTCAGTTAAACATATGTATTCCAGGTGTGACTGGCCAGGAATCAGAAAATATTAAAAAAATCCAACTTTAGAGACTTCTAATAGTCACATTATCTTTTTATTTTTATACAGTGATTTAAACAAACTATATACAGGCCTCTATTTGTCATCTATTTATGGAAACAACACCCCAACGTGGTTTTTTAAACACAGAATACTAAGGAGATTGTTGAGTGGTTTTGTTTCTGTTGTTTGTTGTTTTTTTGTTTTGTTTAAAGAGCTAAAATCCTACCTGTTAAAATCAGTGGAAAAACTTTGACGTCCATTTTGATGGGACTTTGTCTTTTATACCTGAAGGGGCTTGATGCTCTGCGATTACCGTGCGCTGAACAGCCGTGACCGACCTGAGTGCAAAACCCGGGGGCTTGGCGCGCTGGAAAAACAAGCCTCGTGTCTGGTTTCTGCCTTGTGTATATGGGAGTATTACTATCCACTGAACTAGGGGGCAAGTTCAGAATGCAGTTCACTTCCACAGTAACATCCCATGTGGAGAATTTCTGGGTGCGTCTCCTCAGCACAGGACAGTGCTGCAAACAGCTGGGATAACTCAGAGCCAGTCAGCTGAGTACCAGAACCAGGACAGCTCTGCCATACTTGTGTTCAGGGCTGACCCAAAGCAGAGCTGTTTGCTGGCTTGGCAATTTCTGATGCTTAGGCTTTCTTAAGAATAGCTATCTTAATCACAGTGTTGCCTAGGTGTGTCCTGGAACAACCCGTATAATGTGTTGTCGTAGAGTAAGTAATGCACTGTGAAGTTACATCTCAGTTTATCACGTAGTAATAACTTCCTTTACAAACAGATCCGTAGGAATAGAAATTTTTTCTAAATGTACCAGAATAACTGTGGGTACAGCTGCCCAGACAATGAAGAATTCCATCCCTTTCCCCTGTCTGAGCTATTCAGGTGCCAGTCTGTATCTTGTCTCAAAGCCCTTGTAAAGCCTGCATGCACTGCTTCATATTCCTCTGACTTGGGTGGGGATCAATGTTATCTCCCTGTCTGGGCTTGCCCTTAATTATAGGCAGTAGTAACAAAATGAGGATGGAAGTTGGAACCAGTAAGTTGTGCAATTTACTCTGAGCATAAAGACTGCTCTGTCTGGATGAGCTTTAAATACGGTGTGTGAGGGGGTGTGGCTGAATCACAAACCTTTTTAGCAAAGTTTTCAAGCTTCTGTTGGGCTTCCCCTTTGAGTCTTAGAAATGTGGAGTATAGATGGGTGATTTAAGCTTCACCCTGTAAGTTTGAACAGATCCTTAGAATCTTGGAGTGGGATTCTGAGAAGAAATGGAGTGCCTTAACTCTTATTAACTTTTAATGGGATTTGTTCTCTTTTGTGGCTCAGGGTATAGTTACATCTATATTGACTCAGCAGTGAAGCTGGTTAGTGAAATTTTCACTCTCATCTGCTTCCTCCCTCTTTGGTGTTGCTATTTGCCCTTCCTGACCCACATGTTTTAATGCACCTGTTTGTAAGCTGCATTGTAAATCACATTATTAAAACAGGTTAAATTGAAAGTATCCTTTTTTTTTTTTTTCCCTTTTCACAACTGGGGTCATTTCAATGACATGGATAAAATGAGATCCCTATGCAGTTAAGTTCAGAAGTGGTGAACTACAGCATGAAGGAAGAGCCAAGGACTGGACAGGAGAGTCAGGAAATCCCTAAGCTCATTTTGTGATTAAGTCAATGTTGCATGTAACTATTCAGGTACTTTTAAAATTGCCACCCTTGAGATGTGTTAATTTAGATACCTTAAAGAAAGTGTCTCATCAAAAGAGTTTAGGTTTGTATACTGAGCATGTATGAAACTTTAAATTACACAAAATTTTTCCTGTGAACATTTTTAAACAGTGAATTTTTCACAATCAAGATGATAATGTTTCAGAAATCATTTCAGTGTCAGTTGAAATGCAGCCAACTCTGTGGCAGAGCACAGAGTGCATGGTAACGCTATTCAACCTTTCCTGCCAGGAAATGAAGAGTAGTGTATTCGTTTGTAATCCGAGGGGGGGACTTCACTATCCAGTCTGTAGTTTGCGAATGGCATTTGGGCAGATTACCACTAAAATTACAGAGTCACCCACTAGGTCTTATATAATTCTGTTTCTTTTCTTGCTCTGAAGACAGCGTCTCCTACTAGTGCAGTATCTGTGAGCAAATTTGTGTAGTTACAGAGTGCAGTTAAGGATTATTCCCTGCTATAAAGGTTTTTGATTTTATTTATTGCATCAGAATTTTATCTGAGGCCTACTGATACTGCTTCACAAAGCCACATATTAACAACCGCAAAAGAAGAAAGGGCCAGATGTATAGCCTGATGCTTTTATTATACAAGATTTCTTAATGTTTTGCTTTTTCTGTTGTGTAATAAAAAAATTGTAATTAAGATACTTTTCAAAGAATCAGTAACTTGATCTATTCCAAAATAGTTACAACTGTGCTTTTTTGTTTACATTTTTTTTCAGCAAGTGATGGTGGCAGTGTATAATAATCAACTTTACCTTAGTTACCTTCTGACAGGACTAATAGCTTAACCACACCACAAAAAAAGTTAAAATAATAATCAAAAAGATGAAACAAACACCTAACTCAGCCTGACCCATAACAGGTGAAAAGTTATTATTCCATGCTTCTTCAGTACACCAATGGAAACAAAACCTTTATCTTTTATTCATTAGTTAGGAATAATGCAAGTAGGGTTAGCTTAGATTTCTCCATATAGTTGCATTTGTAAGAGTAATTCACTAATCATGCCATTCACTTTTGGGGTTGTCTTTCAATAAGGAGCACTAGCCGTGAAACGTCATGCAGAGGTTTGAAAATGGAACATTCAACTCAGTAAAGAATGACCTGCAAAGAGAACTTTTTTTTCATTACATTTTGGCAGGCAATGTAGGAATCGAAGCTACAAAACAAGTGATAGAATAACACCTGGTATCACCTAACAGTGCTGATAGATATGGATGACTTGTTCAGTGTAACCACATTACATTTGGTGTACATGTTTTAGTTAATGTTTGTTATATTCCATTCAACCACAGAACTTAGCAATGTGTAAACTCCAGTAGTTAATTCACATGCTTGTACGTGGAAAGTTGTTTTGTAGTTCTAGGTGCAATTTCCTCCATCTCCCCCCCAACATTGTTAGGTTTTGTTGTGACAGAGAATGTAATTGTTTCCATGTTTGTATTTTACAATCATATCCAAGGAAGTTATCATTTATATTGGAAGGGAAACTTGCTGGTCTTTGGATCTACTTCTCAATTTACTACAATAATGTAATTTTATTTTAATAGAGATACAGGTTTAAACTAACAGGGGTTTATATCCTGTATTGTATTCATCTTCCTGTTTGCTGTTTTAGGATTAGGTATTTATATATTCAATTTAACTTTGGTAAAAGGAAGTCAAGTAAAAGCTTGAGAGAAATACAGGTTCAATTTAACTTTTTAATCTGTGTATTTAAGTATTTAAGGTCTTAAAAGTTAGGTTGCAGTTCTGTCTTCTTAAAAGATGACCACTAGAAGGAAATTTGTTCTATGGTATTGACTTTCTGTATAGAAACTTTTTTTTAGAAGTGATCGTTTCCTACAGAAAAAGATCAGTTAGTGTACGTGGCTCTTTAAGAAAATAGAAAACATTGCAAATGCTTTTTTAAGTACTTTTAATTTCAGAAGCATTTTTTTCATAATTTGATCAAAGTTGCATAACCTGTGGCTCTGTTTTTGTTACACATGCTGATGGTCTGGGGATAACATTACATTTTTTCAGCATGAAACCGAACACTTCAAATCCCTAAAGCAGTCTCAAATTTATGGTTAATAAAAGAATTTATTGTACTGGATGTCATCTGTTATATCACTCTGGAAACAGAAACTGGCAGTGAGTGGACAGGAAATATTTCCATTTCAAATCTTATAGTCTAGGGCGAAAGTGTCTGATTTCAGAAAAATCATTGTGAATATCATTGTAATAGAAGTATTTTATTTAAGAAGAGTATAATCCTTTTCAAATACTTCTTGCTTTATAGTATTTTTTTTTTTTTAAAGATACTACTTATATTATTAGTGTCTTATACTTCCTGTATTTCAGCTTTGATCCCTTAACTTTTTCAAGGGAAGGAATAGTGGTAATGCATTTTCAGGTAAATATCTATACATGCCAAGGGAACAGAAATGTGATGAGTTACTACTGTACAGTCACAGATCTTTTTCTTTGTAAATTGGTTGGGTTTAAGAGTGTGAATTCCTATGCAATATTAGGTTCATCCAGCATAATGGTTTTCTTCAAGTTGCCTCCTTTTCAAATGTATTATAAAGTGTGAGATCCAGGGATTGTAAATTTATTAGTGGAAACTTCAGGCAGTCAGATTGAAGTTTCTGTATACTTTTCATGTGTTAAGTAGTATTCAAAGAGCTCTACATCTTAAAGTGTTTAAAGCATTTCAAATAATTCTATATTTTAAATGGATATGTTTGTCTAGGGGATGTTATACTCAGGCGGAAAAAACCTTCTACATTTTTATCTTCAGCATTTATGAACATACTAAAATATTCCATTTTTAATTTTCTTACTGTTGTGCATTAATATGTGGTTATAAAAGTTTGGAAACAATTGTGTATTTCCTTCTTTAAAAGATATGTAGCAGAGGCAGAAGTGTTCATTTTTTTTTTTACAGATACTGTATGAGACTGAGTAAAATTAATTTCTTCAAAGATGGGGTCAGTTTAAATTTTTGTACAAGCCATCTCATCTGGCATTATTTTGAGGAAAATTATGTAAGAAGATCATATAAGAAAACGGTATGATATAGTGACACTAAATCTGATTGACAGTTTTCTTTTGAGTTCTTTCTTATTCAACTAAGTAATGTTTTATTTTATGCTTTGACCAAGTTAGAGGTGGAAGGAAAAAGGAATTCATGGTAGTATTCAGAAGGAAACAATAAAAGTCTAATATGATTGCTTTCCTTCTGTGGGTGCATATACATTGATGTGACACAGCTATTAATAGAGAAAACAGTTCTGAAGTTTTTTATTCATGATTTTACAGAACACAGGTAAGCAGTGAATTTGGTGTGTCTGATACCTTGAGGATCTGGGCTGGAGTAATGAAGATCATCAGATTAGACAGAGATTAAATAGGGGTCAGATAATACTTGCTGTATCAGCTTGATTGGTTTCTGTCCAATCATAGTAAAATTATTGCACAAAGCTATTTACTTAAAAATTTGGAGCAAAGTTATTTTACTCTGTCATTAAAATAAGCGCAGATGATTATTTTACCTCGACACCGCATTTCTGCTAGACTGTAATTCAGTGTCTTAAACATCACCTTGTGAAAAGCTCAGCCTGTTGCCACTGTAAATGTGACTTTTGTTCATCCTGTAATGTTTTTCATATTAACGTTGTCAGTTTTTTGTTGTTTTTCCCTAGGCCTCGGTAGATTATAATTTAGGTTTCAAATCATTCTTGTTGAATTCATATCAGCATTTATTGCCAGTTACCCTAATTATACCATTATTATAACTTAACCTCACCCCTTATTGCTAATCAGAACAACTCAATCAAATAATCCTCAAATTATAATGTGGCAAACTGTGCGTCTGTTTTCTTTTAAGGTCAGGCCTTAGCTTCTGTCTATCAGCTCAGCATTGAGTTAGTTAGTTAGGTGCTTGGGACTTTTCCTGTTTTGGATTCCTGCAGAGCTGAAAAACAAGCCTTAATAGGGTCAAGATTTATTACTTAACTTGGGCAGTTTGGAAAAGTTTTATTATCTGAGGTGTAGACTAAAAAATAATTGATTAAATATGTATGTAGAAGCAAAGCATTCTCCTTCTAAAGACAGGAAAAGTTTAAACTATGGATTTGTTGTAAAACTTATTAGTTGCTATGAATATCACCAAAGGATATAAACTGAAATCTGCATGTCTGTGCTGAGTGTGTAGTTTGTGTATGTACACAGCCTTGCTCCGAGTACTTTGCTGTCTGAAATAATTTCAGGGACAGCTGGAGGAAAGAAGATTCTGTTAGACCATTTTGCAGCTGAGAGGCTAAGGCACAAAAGGCATTAAATGACTTTCTTTGAGTTGTCGATACAGGGAGTGGGTAAAGCAGGAAGTGAATCTGTGTGTCCTGAGTCTCTGAGCAGGGAGAAATCACAAAATGATTCTTCTATTCAAAATACAGTGCAAAAGGTGTTTGTGTATTTTCTGCTATTTTTTTAATGGTCAGTGCTTCGTGTCTAAGACATTTCACAGAGAATTAGGTGAGAAGGAAAGTGAGACTGAGAATCCTTTTTCAATCTTACAGCTATAGGATTGTCACCAGCCTCCTTATGTGTATGTGCAACATCATGGGAGCGTGATGGTCTGTGACTGGATGTGATAAAATCCGCATGCTGTGGTGATAATCAGTTACAGCCTCTTGCATACTGGCACCTAGCTTAGCTTGACCTTTTAGGTATTACTGTAATAGAAATACTATGTGAGAAAATATGTCTTCACTGAACATTTTTTTTTTCATTTGAAAAACTTACGTGTTTGATACAGTATTCTAAAATGATTTTGTAGTTCATCAATTTTAGTGAGCTAGGTGAAAATACAGTTTTAGGGATTGCCCTCCCTTCGGGTTCCTTCCACTTGTAAGAGCTTTGTGTGCAATAAGTCTGTATGTTATTGGTGCTGCTTTTGTGGAACCTAGAGGAATTTCTTTAGAGCAACACAACAATGGTATCTTTCCTGAGGCTAAATGCACTTTGTGTACCACTCCTGCACTTAGGCCATGAGAGACTAGACCCATATGCCAAGCCTGCATTTGTACATCAGGAGTTTGATTTTAGGGTTACTATTATTTTTCCTGAAGTGTGATTTCCTATTATCATTTATTAGTGATAATGGAAATTTTTCATTTAAATTTCATTTCATTGACTGAAAAATGAAATGTTATCAAGATGTAGCTTTTCTTTGCCATAGCTTTTAAAATTGGATAATCCGATGGTAATCAGTACAAGAACAAAAGGTGCTCCAAGGTTCTAGTAACTGATAGGAGCAGCAATCCTTCGTGAAAGAGATTTAGAATGAAAATACTTCAAGAGCTTAAATAGTAGTTAAGCAAATGGCACCAATGAAGTAATTTAAAGCCTAAGCAGGTTGTGATGCAGTGTTCTAGCAGGTACCACATTTCATGTCAAGTAGTGTATCAATTAATATGGAAATGGTAGTTATGGACTAGCCATGTACTGTACGGATCAGAACGTGTAACCTTTGCTTTGGCATACTTTCAAAAGCACTTACATTTTATCAACGTATTTCATGTTATCTCTAAAACTGTATCTCTTAAACTGTTTTACTTGTTCCAGTGTATTATAAAGTGTGATATCCATAGGGTGTGACTTTTATTAGTGGAAACTGAATGCAGTCAGGCTGGAGTTTCAATACTATTTCAAACATTAAATCTACTTTAAAAAGTTGTATTTAGGTTTCCCTTTTTTAGTAGCTAAAAACTTCATGGGACATGATAGCATATAATGCCTAAAGAGTTACCAGTACAAATATACTTAAAACACACATATTTCCTAGATTTTTTTCCCAACAGTAAGATTTAGCAATACTTA
This sequence comes from Actenoides hombroni, assembly GCA_024336885.1. Classification (NCBI taxonomy): domain Eukaryota; kingdom Metazoa; phylum Chordata; class Aves; order Coraciiformes; family Alcedinidae; genus Actenoides; species Actenoides hombroni. Next base: position 2,528,994 of record WUAM01000389.1, on the reverse strand, counting down.
CTGCTTTTCAAATCCAAGTACTGGAGATGGGCACACAGGAACATTTGAATGTGTTCTGTCTTCTCTTCATCCTTTTATTCATTGTGAAAAGCCTCAGCAATCTTGATGGCAGAAGCTATTCTGTGTAAAGAGATGGCTGAATTGCACAATTAGGGAAAAAATACATGAATTTGCAGTGTGTGAAAATAAAAACTCTTAAGAGAAGAAATTTGATGAGTTTACCCTAAAGTTTACTCTAAACCGTGACACTAGGTGAATTCTAAGGTAAACTTTATTCGAGACAGTCGGTTCTCAGAAACATTCTCAAGAATGTATTATCAGAAAATTGTATTTTGGATGGGTTTACTATGTTGTGTTCCAGTTCCTGGTGTTGATCATCATTTGATGCTTAAATGGCTGTAAGTGGGGAAGCTCCAGGTTGCTTGCAGAGAGGGACCGATATAGTTGAAATACTTGACTACTATTGCTTCCAAGCATCCTTCAGGTGGACTACAAGTGTTTGTGCAGCTTTGTGTATATTTCTGCCACATTCCAAATGGAGATTTTTTTGGCTGTGAATATGATGACTGTACTCCATGGAGGGTAAGCAGAAGTGTATAAATTCCCTGGCAGCTGAAGCTTTAAATCTGCAGGCACCAAATCTATCTGACTATGTCTCTCAAGTTCAACCATGTGGATCATCAGTACATAGTAAGCACTGGACCTTCTAATCCTCGCTGCTGATTGTATTACTACTTAAGCTGTGGGAGCTATTTTCGTCTTCTCTGTGGACCAGGACTAGATGGAGTCTCTAAAATAAATTTATTTGCTAAAAACGCTTAGTTCAGCAGTAAGAATCTGCCTGCTTGTCTGAGGGAGGTGTGAGTAACAATGCATAGCAGTGAAAGAACCAAAGCTCATACATACCTTTAACACAGTTAGAAGGAAGGGCAGCATAACTTCAGACTTGTTTCTAACTCTGCAGGAAGCCAGCCTATGCAGCTTGTCCATTAACTTTGTGAAAAGAAGAAAAGGAGGAATACTTGATTGCTTCCTAGGGGCAGATTAGTAGGGAAAGGCAATTTATTTTATTAGCATAGTTGATGAACAAAAACTTTTACTTCTAGCCAAAAAGGATTTTTAGTCATTGTGTTTGACGTAATGGTCCTTCCATTTTTGCTGGTTTGGTTATTTTTTTCCCATCCATATTAAAAATGTTTTATACAGACATTATGCCAGTCTGCTCTGGAACTATAGCTATCTGCCCCCTCATTTTTGATGAGAGGATTGTATGACATGGCTGTATATGAAATAAATGTGCTTCTTGGTACATTCTTCTTCTTCTTTTGTCCTTTACGATATTGAATTTAATGCCAAAGGTACCCTTGCATTGCTACTGAGTAGATGCCTATGACATTTAAAGTCCTAGCTTCTTCTTGCCTGGGCATTTTTAAGTTAGGTATCTCACAAGGAAGGTAACTTTGGGAAGAGATGCATGTATCATTTAAAGAAAGGTGTTCTTTTACTTTTTCTGCTGCAAAAACAAGTGCCATGTGAGATATTAAAAATACTGTTGGGGGAATGATGAAAGATTCTTTAAAGCTGGAACATGGGGTTTTGGCAAACAAATAATTGATTGCTCCTGGAATTGAACCATACTGCTTAGGAATTCTCTGTTTTAGAATCTTAGGGACAAGTACAGTTGTGTGTTTCTAAATCCCTAAGAATAGTTTTTTATGTCCAAAATAATTGCATTACTTCAAAGGGAGGGATTAAGTTGGAACAATCCCAAATCCTATCTACTTTAAAAGTTTTATGAGTTCTGTGGCCCTCTAATCAGTAAAGTGGAGTTACTGCTAATTGTTGTGCCTCCATATCCTCAAGAACCAAAACTTTGGTCCATTTGTATGTTGGTTCTATAAAATCAATGTCTATTAGTTTTCTTTACAGTCATGAGGTCCTGTGAATATTTAATACTTTCCTTAGTCATGCCTGTACATTTCATTTGTGTAAGTAAGAATTAAAATTAAGTTTTTAAGAATATATATTTCATATTTTACAACTTCAAAGCTCTTAAAGAATTTCAGTGACTTTCAAATAGTACAGGAGAAGAATCAGGACTAGGATAAACCACTGTGTGAATAGACAGACACAAAAAAAGTGTTATGTCAGATTTTTCACATTCCAGCCTTTATATGATGTTCTGCTTTAAAGATTTCCTTGCAAGCAGCTATTCTTATCATTTTCAAAAGTTACAAATTGGATAAACTGACCCTGTACTGCAAATGGAATATCTCTGGTCGGTTTGCTCTAAGTTTCTTTGCAATGACAATCTCCAACAATGCAGTAAATTTCGGATTAGAACTTTTTAGGGTGAACAGTTATGAATAAAGAATTAATCCACACTTGATGACAGTTTTTCTCAGAATTGTTAGGGGGGTTTTGTGTGCACTTCAACATTAGATTTGACAAGTAATGAGCAAAAAAACCCACCCAGAAATAGTCATAATTGTGAATTGTGTTCTGGCTGAAGCTTAAAACTGAAACTATGAAGTCAATCCTAGCTGCTTTTACAGATTTTGTGTTTCTTTGGATGAAACCTGGGATCAAATAAAGAGCTTGTGCTAAGAGTTTCCAGTTTGAAAGGTAGGAATCTGGCAGCAGAACATAAACCATTTATGATTTTAGAAATACATTCCTTTAGTTGTTCTCCAGGTGCCATTGCATATGCTCAGCTTTAAAGGAAAAGACTTTATTTTTGGATCTGACTGGCTTGGAAATACATACTGATTTAGGAGAAGTAGCAAATCTTTATGTGGATAAAGTCTTGAAAGGTAATATTTGTAGCTCTGAAGTATTGTTATTCTTTGCCTTCCTTTTTCCCTGATGTTCTCTCCTCTGAAAGCTACAGAATTTCATAATGTTGTGAGCAAAATAAATGAATGAACATAGCCATATATGTTATATGCATATTAGTATATATCCATTGTTCTCTCATACTTCAGTCACCTCTTGAAACCTTTTCTTGATTATCTTCTAACTCTCTTTAACATCTTTGGGAGAGAAAGACTGTGCCTCGCAGCTTATGGCTCTGCCTTTTTGCACATTAAGTGGACAGTCAATTAAAGGAATGAAAATATATTCATTGTTTCTTAGACAGGTTAGTTTAGAAGTGCTTGGGTTTAAGCTAAAATTCAGTGCTTATGCAGTAGTTCCTCTAAGTGTGACAGACCATATAGGCTTAGTGAGGTTGTGGATAACTTCCCACCCTAAGAAGGAATATATTCTTTAATTTGACTGGAATAATTTGCTAGCTTGTTAGTTTTACAGTATGCTGTGTTGTCTGTAAAGCAGTAACTATGCCTAACAGGCTCCATTAATTTCTCCTCCTCCATTGTTTCATATGTGAATTATTCCCTGTGTTTGTTGTTTACAGTATAAGTCAGTGTTTCTCAAGATAATTTTTCTTGGGTCTATAAGCGACTCTACTATTTGCACCCTCCTTCCATCCAGTTAAAATCACCATTCGTGCACCTGTCTTGGCAGTGCTTTTTTTCCCCCTCCCCTTCTCAAACACCTTGTCTTTTCTGCAGCTCTCCTGCCAGGGGTCATATCCCACAGTGAAGGGAACACTGATTTAACTGCAGACCTCTGCCTGTTTTCCAGATATCCTTAGACTAGCACATTTCAGTAATGTTTGTGGGAAGTGTGCATTGTTTTAAAATATTTCTTTGGTTGATTTTTTGGGGACTGTTTTAAATTTTTTTTTTTTTTTTTGAAGGCTTTAATTTACCAAACATTATTCATAGAGCAAATTTGGAAAAAGTCAAATGTGACAGAGCAAACTATAGAAAACCTCTTAGGCAAACTTGCAAATTGCACGAGAGAAATAAGAGCTGGTACCCTTTTTCTGCCCTGTTTCATGGCATTGAATTCTTGGTCTTGAATCAGAGATTTAAGATTTTCATGGTAGGTGGCAAACAGTATAGATTAAACTTGATTCTGTTGTTGTCAAATTATGACTTTAAGAAGAGTCTGTTCTTTAAAGTAAAGCAGTTGACATACATTCAGAGAACAGCTGCATGGAGCCATGTTGCATACTGAAGAGTCATGATGTAAATACTTCTATGGTATTTCTTCCTTACAGATATTTTTTTTTACACATTATTCAATCTTATAGAGAAGAAAAATATCCTTTCACATTGCCTTTTTTAAACAGAAACTAAAATAGCCTGGAATAAGGCATAATGAAAAGGCATTTCTACTGGTGGTGTGTTGGGTGTTTCCTATTTGTTCAGCTTTTGGTTTTTGGTTTTGTTTTGATAGGATACACTGCAATTAGTGATCTTCAATCAACATGTTTCACACCAAAAATCTGAAAAAGACCCCCATGAAGCTAGCTAGCATATGAGTATACATACGTAAGTTTAGGGACTGCCTCATCCTCTGAAAGATTTAAGTCAGCAGCTGTTGAATTCAATATCCTTTCATGATATGAGGAACTTGAGAAAAATGAATCTGGTTGAAATGGCAGAAGAATTTGCTCAGACAAAATGAAATTACCTATGTGGGAAGTCAACCATAAAACCATAGATAATGTAATGATTTCATTAAAATGAGATACTTAATGATCACAAAAAGTCAGGACAATTATTAGATAAATGAAGTATGAGTTTCTTATGTTGGGTTTAGGAAAGTAAGTATTACATGTCACTCTTAAAAGAAAGTTATATTTGCAGATTTTTATATAAAGTAGCTTTTTTGTGGTTATACCTAGGTTATAACTCATGGTGTCTGGGCCATCTATTAGTCGTGGTTTTGAATTTTTCACTTCTTAGAGAGTTTTGACTGTTGTTTAAGTTAGCACATTTTTAAAAAAAGACTAGTATGGATGCTTCAGAATGTTTGTTCCAAGTGACAGGGCTTACTTAAATTGGTGTAAAAAGCTGTATTCTGGGATATGGAAAAGGAATATGCTAAATGTGAACATGCTTGACAGTTCTAAACAAAGGAAGGTGTATTGTGCCTGCCTCAGGTCACCAGGCACCTCCTCCCTGGAAGGCTGAGCTGCACTGAGAAAGTCAAAGCATTAAGTATGTTCACATGTTCTTCCAATTCAGAGGAAGGGCCTAACTGATCTACCAGACAACCTAATTCTCTGTCTGAAAGGGACAGTTGCGTAAAAGTAATGTGCTAACACCTGGAGATTGACCATTGAATTTTCACAAGTAACATGGAAGAAAAATTGGTATCCTGGAACCTGATGGGCTGTGCTTGACAATGATGTGTTAGGGAAGAACCAGCTAATCAGCTTGTGTAAACAAGAAGGTAATATTGTTAACCCAGGTCGGGTTGGATGGATCATGAAGTTTCTTCATGCCCAGAAATGATGGTTTTCATCCCCCCCCCAACCACTCAGTTGATAGTGAAGTAAAAGCAATGCCTTACATTTCATATCTCAGGCCAAATTCAAGACGCAATGCTATGAAGGCTCATTTAGCTCCTCTGCTTCTGAACTTGGCCTGAGTGGCTCTAAAGATGAAGCAGTGAAGCAGCAAATAACTAACAAAGAATGAACTAAAATCTGGTAATTTCTTGTAAATTATTATGTTGACATAAGAAGAAACGCAAAAAAATCCAACTTATTAAAATAAATAAAAAAAGAATGTTTTGAAGAATTTAGGTCCCTGTTTCAAATATGCAAGTGGCACCAAGAAGCCTGTTGCTCTCTGAATTCACTTTTAATAAAACTTAATTCTCCAGTGTCACTGAGATGTTTTTTGAAATGTTGTTCATGTAATTTGTGCATCTCACACACACATATACATATATCTATCTCTAAAGGCAAATCTGAACAAAATGAGTGGTTAGAATTGTCAGTTACACCAGGATATAGTAATAGCAGTACAAATCCATCCACCCAGGGTTTAGAAAGCGTTCTGCAGCCAATGCTATGCTACAAGTGATACAGCAAACATTAGCATGTATTTTGTTATATTTTGTTGGAAGCAATCCAAAATGCAGGCATATAAATAGTACAGATAATTCATCTTTTTACTGATGACTGTAGAAATAAAAAGACTTTTAACTTGGTTGGAAGCACCAAGAAAGCTTTACAATTAAAAGAGCAGATGTCAAATATAAAGCTCTTAGTTTAGTGAGCAATGAGTATGATAAACATTGATTATTCATCTTGATGTTAGAGTTCAAAAACAATTGTCCCTTCAGTTTGCCTCATGGGAGCATGAAATTAGGACCATGTGTGTGTTGATTAACAACATATGAAAGATGAATCGTGATTACTGTTTTGGTCTGGTGCACAAGGCTATGCTTGAGGGGTAGTGATTTCCTACCTCCTTTACCAGATCTCTGTAATTAGTGCTAGCATCTATCTCTGTTTCCTAGTATTGATGTTAAAGTGGCTGCCTGACAGTGCCTATTCACATGCATAAATTGCCTTTATGGAATGAAAGAGTGTTTGCTCAACAAAAGTTGAATATTGGAGTGTGATTCATTATTATTTGTAAAAATGGTTATTCATAGGACAATTCTAAATTACCAATGCTATCTCTGGCAGGAATTGTCAAGTTTGAACATAGATGTTCAAATATGAAGCTTTCAAGCATGAAGCACTATATACACTAGGTTAAAAAGTAAGAGAGAAAAGCTCAACAATAAAATTTAAGCAGGTTTTCTTTCATTTCTTTCCATTGTATTTAATTTATGCCTCTGATGGTAGGCATTAGTTAAATTTAACTTGTCTTGGAGGCATGATTTGTTCCTGTGGTTAAAATTTCATTTAAGCTTTATTTCTGGAAATGTAATCCTAACTTTGTTCCTCTCTGGTAATTGGTACAAAGATTGGTCTAAGTGCATTCCATTATAAATTGTTACATAAATCAAGAGTAGGTATTAGAAAAAATGTAAATAAACAAAAATACAGATTAACTTCATGTAATAGTCTTTGGCTCTTATTAAAACTTGTGCTTTTTCATGTTGAAATGTGAATATTTAAATACAATTAAATGCCTGCACATGCCTTCAAGATCCAAATAAGTCATTCATTCTTCAGGATATGATATGTCTTAGTATCATTCAGAACTGTGCTGATTTAAGAGATCTTGGGATCGGAACTTTAACTGTCCAAATTGTTCATGTTGGATTGAGACCCAACATTGATCTCTATGATTTGAAGTATGTGGTAGAAATTCTTTCTGGGTTGCTTGCACAAGATAGATGCAGGATTTGGATCTTAGTTCATGTTTTTCGTGGAGTTCTGTGCTTTGAGCTCACATAATGTGAGATGTAATGTTATGCATAACAGCCCCTTGCCCCAGCTTTGTGACAGAGGTTAATTTAATCTGTGTGCATTTCAATTTTGATTATGTGTTTAAAGATCAGTGGTCTGTATTTCTTCACAAAAGGTGTTTTGGCTGTTTTCTTTCCTATGTATTCCATCTCAGTCAATGTGCATAAAAGTATGTGAACCAAAGAGATTTTTATAGACAAAGCTCCAGGCAATGGAGACTTGCTTTCTAGTAAAGTTCAGAATAGATTAAAAGCTGCATGAAATTCAACAAATGTTAGTGGTTAATTAACTAAGAGCCCTAAGACCATAGCATTAGTATTAATGGTTTTAAAGTAAGATGCTCTGAACAAGTTGTCTTAGCTAGAAGTCATTTAAATAGCAGTCACTTTATGGCTTATATGTGGGGGAATGCTTCCTGGAAGAATGTATTTGTAAACTCACAGCAGTAAGTACTTGGAGGATTAATACCAAAGTTTAGGATGGTCAAATCGCCTGACTAGCTTACACATTTTTACTTATAACTCATATGACATTTATCCAGTTCTGTATCTTAAGGTGACCCTAATTCTCTTCCAAGTAACTGCACCCGTCTTGTACTTTTTATACATTTGGGAGCACAGTTTTACAACTGGTAAGGAAGTTCAGCAGGGTTTGCCTTATGTTATATTTACTTTTTGCATCTATTTTATTAATGCTTGTGGTATGTTGATTTATACTTCTATTGTTACATTTTTTGCGATGTCACCATAATTTCAGTATAAATGCAATTGAAAGTGCAGTAAAAAGCATTGCAGTATTATATTTATTTATTTATTTATTTTTAAATCTAGGATATAGAATATCCTCTCTAAAGAATCAAAATACTTGTGCTAGTTTTCTGTAGGAGTTGGTGAAATTTATGTCTCAAAACTTCAGCTGTAGGACACAAGGAAGACAGGTTACAATTAATTTGATGGTTTACCTGCCTTTATTTATAAATATAAAAAGTCAGTAGGTTTTGGGGGTGTGTGGTGTGTATTATTAAACAAACACATGATGTCTTTGTTTTGCTGTAGTATTAAGTTAAATGGGATCTTATACAGCTGAAGAGAAACAGAAAAGTGAGTCAAACAGGTATTAATAGAAAAATTAAGAATGGAAAAAAAAATGATGCCTTCCTATTTCAGGAAGCATTTTTGTATAACAGCTTGTTTAATGCCAGAATAAATCAAAGTTAAACAAATGAAAAGCCACCTAAGGAGAAAGTGAGATTACAGATTTCACTTCTAATAGTACTATCAAAATCTGCTTTTCTCTCATCCTTCATGTAGTGTTTTACAGGTTTGGGTTTTTTTTCTAAAGGTAACTTAAACCATTTTTAAAATTTTATTTATTTTTTTATTTCTAAACAGCTGTGTCTGATGATTAAGTGAGATGCAGTGAATATTTACTTGTGATTGTGACATGTAATTGCTGCTGGAGTCATAGTATTAACTTCTGTCCTTTACATTTTAGCTGTAAAACTAGATACAATTCCATGTAAATGGGTAGTATATTTTTAAAGATAATGGTAGATATGATGTTATTTGCCTTTCAGGAAATGATATTACTCTATAAGACTCAGTGTAGCAGTTTTCAACTTTGTGTATAGTAAATGTGAGAGTGTTTCCACATATGTTTCAAAAACAATTTCAGTCCTTTCTCAAGGGTAAGGTACTGCAATTTCTGAAGTCCAAAGTTACTTTGCACAGATACAGAGAAGACACCAGACTCATCATCTTGCCTGTGTGTCTGGATTCCTCCCTGGGAGAGCAATGGAAGAGTTCTCTCTTTGGTCCTCTGTTTCTGTGACACACAGCAAGGATGGCAGTATCTGTTTTAATAGTTTTTGATAACAGAAAAGGGTGTCTGATGTAACATAATGGATTCCTACAATATACACTTCTACTGGAAGAGTTATGGGATATAATTATCTGAATTATTCCAGCTAGAAACCCACTGTTTCATCTGTTCTCCAACTATTTGTTGAAATTAGCCAACAATCAATGGGAAGATTGAAATTTAAATTCTCTATCTTTGATTTTGTCTTAATTAAGCTCTTCTCAGCAAGAATTTCTTCCCAATATTTACAATACATGGTAAAATGACTGTAGCCTCTATATGGGGGCCTCTCATACATTAACACAACAGAAAAGTAACCCAGTGCTTATATAAGGCTCAAAGCACATGGAAATATGAATTCCACAAGAATGATATCAGGCACAGATACAGAAATTACATAAAAATATATCTGTATAAAAAAACTTAGTGAAGGCTACATGTGAGTGCATATCTAGACACTGGACATTGATACTCTCACTGTAGTAAGAGTTTCTCCCATGCACAGTTCAGGTCCACTGATGAACCAGGCCATAGGTTTTGTGCCCTGGTTTACCACACCTCAGCTCGTGTTAAGTTTTGAGTTCTGTGTAGTTCTTTTAAACATTGAATAATATTAGACTTATGAACAAATGATGGTTTGATTATGGATGAATTCTGAGTGTGCTGAAGATTTGGTGGGTTAGTTTGCCCAATTGACACATAAATAACAGAGTCCTTCAGGCACCTCTTCTGAGGCAGTTACTGAGGACTGTCTGTGCAGTGGTGAGTGCTCTTCAACCAGTTCTACTGTTTTGCTCCTACCTTTAACTTCTTTCCTGAAAATGACCTTCACCAAGAAAACAGAGCTAAAGTGCTATGAGCACAGTGCTTAGCAGTAACATTCCTTCTTCTATTTGAACTTCTGATACTCTTTTTCATGACTGGAATGGAGATCAGCTTTTTCAGGCTGACATTTTCCTCTCTTGCATTGTGTTTGCACTGGAGAATACAGTTTAATTTGTCATTAAACTGTGAATCAAGGTTTGGGCACTATTACCTAGATGGTGGAAGTTGAGAACAACACATAACTTTCTTTCAAAAGTAACCTTCTATAATTCACTGGGGAAGTCATACTACTTAAGTCATAATTTCATGCTTTTATGCAAATATTATGTTTAGACTGTTGTGTCTCTTTGTTTTCACTTCTTTGAGTATTACATTTGGAAAGTTGTTGACTGGTGAGCTCATGCAGGTGTATGCAGTCTGGTCTATCACTGCCTGTATTCAGATGGATGGTGTGTCCAAACAGAAGAAAAAAAAAAAAGAGTTCTATCATCTTCCATCAATCTATTTATAAAATAAAAATCTACATAAGTTCAAGGTAGTTTGCTTTATTCAAATTATTTTCTTGGTATTTCTCTACAGGGGCTGTCATCAGTCACCAAGAACAATGGATTACTCAATATCACCTTTAAATATGACAGTAAGTTGAAAATTTACACTATATGCACAAAAATCAAGGCCTCCATCACAGTTGTCAATTATGTAGCAACATGTCTCTTAAAAATGGCTTTAAGCATACCATAAGCTCTTCAGTATTGTCTCAATTTTAAAATCTAAGTTTGTATTTGGTGCGTCTGGTGGATCTTCTTCCTCTGTTTTACCAATAATGAAACAATCCAATAATTTATAGTAGTTTCACTTTCAGATTGGCTTACACCATCTGTCCATTATTTGGCTGGAAAATTACTGAGAATTATTTTATTCTGTGGAAGAATGTAGTCATTGAAAGGTTCACTACACACAAAACCATAGGAAAGGATTATTTCAAGCTTTATACATCTTTTTTTCTTATATGTAATTCTGGGGGAAAGTAATGTAAAGTGTGTCTCAAGGTAGAAAATGTCTTGTTTGTATGCAGGGGAATATATTAAAAATGTATCTTTGCAAGGATTAATGCTGAATATGAATATTGAAGATGAAGAACATCTCTTCATCTAGTTGAAGTACTTGGAACTTTTCATTAGCTATAGTATTTAGTGGAAAAATGCTGTCTATATTTTCAGTGAAGACAGATCGGTTTAGTACTGTAGCTGATGTCATCGTCTGTTTTGCAGTTAAACTAAGAAGAAAGTAACCTCTAGCATAATAATAGTAATAAGCAGGTTGCAGCAATAATAGTTGAAACATCTGTTAAATGTCAGTATCTTGTTGTTATAATTTTTTAAAGGTCTTTGTCATCTATGTTGCCTAGTCAGTAAAGTGTGACTATTGACATTCGGGCATTGGGAATTTATCCTTATTTGGGCAGTTAGTGGCCATCATCAATATAAACTCCATGTGCAGTCAAGAGGAAGTCCTAATTTACAGCAGTAATGTTTGTGTTAATGCCAGCACAAGTCACGTTACCTTACACAGTTTAATTACCTTAGATCCAAATGTAGGTAAAATTTCACCATTGAGAGTATGTATCAGGCAAGCTAACAATAGTGCTTTTGTTTCATTCTGATCGTCCTTTTGTTCCTCTGTTTTTTTATGTTCATTTCTTAATTTGCAGTCCTTCATTGTGATTTCTTTTTTGAAATTGAATTTGATGTTAATATTTAAAATGAGCAAAATTTCATTATGTCAGTTTGCACAAGACATAAATGGTTGCTACAGAATGTTACGTTGTTTTTTTTTCTTGATCTACATAAAGAAAAACAGGAAATAATATCAGTCAGAAGAGAGAACCCCATACTTAGTAACACAATGGAGACTGTTTAAGTCCCAGCATCTGTCATGTTTTTTCCATTACTTCTGGCATCGGGAACTGTGTTTAACCAATGACAAGTGTTAATTCACAATTCTGCTGGCACTGCATGCTTCCTGGAGAAAGGAGTTATTTGACTTCTGCAGTACTAGGAAATGAGCTCCCTGATATCAGGGCTAAAGACTTAATATAATATGGAAATAAATACTTTTCATAAATAAGCTATCAGAAAAGAGAAATTGGCTTGCTGTCTGTGATTTAAAGGTTTTTGTTTTGCCACACAGCAGCTCTAGCAAAGTGTGTTTTATATTGTAAAATTAGTTGGTTAGACTATTTATTCAGGTAAAAACAAAATATTTGTATGTTTTAGTATTTTAGATGTATTCAAGTAAAAGCAGTTTCCTGAAAAGGGCAATTTTTCTTTGACGTTTTCTTTCTAAATCTGTTCTTCAAAAATGTAAATCAGTGACTCACAGTGAAACTGCAGCCATTTGTGCTATATTCTATTTTGGCAAATTGTCATTTGACCATAAAATTTTAGTAACCAGGATCCAAAATCCTGTGCTCACTATTAATTAGATCCAGACCTAGCAAAGAACTGTTGCTTCAAACTTTCCATTGAAGGAGATACTGTATTCTCCTAAGAGGAAGTTCATGCTGTCATTCAGTTCACTCATAGCAACAGAATTCTACAAACAGCAGAGTAAGTACCAACTGCCCAGCTTTTGTAAAAGAGTCTTACACAAGCTGTTCTATTATTTGTGTGGCAGTTACTTAAAAGACCCCTTACCATTGTTACTCACAGTAAAAAGCCATTTTCTAAAACTGTTTTTCAGCTGATAGTTTTACTTTCCGTGCCTTTAAGGTCACACCTCTGAATTAAATTCTATTTTCCTGCATTGGCTTATAATACTTGATTTTTCATATTTCATTTCTACAAACGGTATAGACAAATACATAGCATATAGATTATCTCAGTTTTTTAGAATTAATCATCAGTCAACAATATATAGTCTACTGGTCAACTTCTTCTGGATTTTGTTGTCTTGACTAGGTAAAAAGCAGAATGTTTGTGCATACATGTCTTCATGTTTCCTGTGCTCCAGAACTCTTGAATTCTCTGGCCGCTACTTCTTTCTGCCTCAAAATATGAGCCTAAACATTGTAAGAAATGAAAGAAATAAAGTTGGGGGTTATTTGTTTTCTTGTTTTGAATGCATAAAGACACAGTGAAATTCAACAACAAAGTCAGGAATGTTTTTCTTGCATTTTATTTTCCTGATGAAATCCGAGGTTTTCTCTAATCACATATTTGCTGAGCTGTAAGTTTAGGGAATACACTGTATTTTGTGAGGATACCAAGGCAAAACCAGCTCTGGCTGGATCCAGTGGCAGGAAAATGATCTACAGGAGTGTGGCTACTAAATGGATAACAGAGATGAGTTGGATTTAGGCAGTAGGTTCTTTATGGTCAAAATCAAGCAGTATTGTATTGTGGTTAAAAAGCAGTTATTGAGCAGCAGTTCTGAAGCTTCACATTGCTCATTGTTCTGTGAAATCGTAACACAATTATGTTTGTTATTGTGACCAATATTTTCTTGCTCTTAGCACTGAACATGCACAAAATTTATGTCAGTCCTCATACTTTTTTGAGTAACTAGTGAGGAAAAGCTGTTCTCTTTTTCAAGTCCCAACACATGTAATTTTTACTCTTAGTGTGGTACAGGCTACACTGGTATTAAAAACTGGTAATTTCCCTTGTAGTCCTATGAACTGGGGGTTTGCAACTGGTGAATGTGGTTGTGCTTAATGTGCTTAGTGATTTGTAAAGTTTTTTGGTTTTCAGTGTCTTGAGACAAAGCTTCACTTAGATTTATGGTACTTACTTTTATAGAATAGTGCACATGTACTCCTGCTTTGCTCAGTCTTGAAGAAATGTTAGGAAATTAACTTAATGTTATTTACATGGGAAGATGCAGGTCATGTTGGAAACCAGTTGCTTGAATAGATCTTTAAGATTAGGTGCTGCTGGCAGATTATTATTTACCTGCTCTTGTCTGACACAATAATGTCAGCTAGAATGCTTTCCTTAAAGCACTTATTTCTTCCTAATTTTAGATTGCACTCCTTACCTGAATTCAGTGGGAAGACACATGATTGGAGATGTGCAGAATATAACTATCAGTCAGTATGCATGTTATGAACAGGTTGCAGTGACAATACTATGGACAGCAAATGCCATTGGTAAGTAGTAGAAGAAAATGGAGTAATTCACCATGTCTTTGGTAATAACTTCTTGCTGACTGGTATTAAGTAGAATAATTAAATTATGCTTGGGATTACTGAAGCAAACTGCTTAAAAAGAAATAAACGTTTAACAGCTTTGCAAGGCTGCTTTTTTTACCAGCTCATTTGAAATATCCTTAAAGCTAGGATGCCTTCTGCAGCCATACGCTGCTTTTTACTATTCCAGTTTGTTGAAGTTTTCCTGCTCTTCAGAAGTGTAGAAGTAGCCCTGAGTTCATTCTCTGTCCTAAGACATTGGTTCATTTCATTGACATCTGTTGAGTTTAACTGCCAATATACTTAAAGGTTCTTTAGGATGCAGATTGTCTTAACAGATGGAAAACATTATTTAATCATAGCTATGCAAACTTTAATGTGTTTCCTTGCATGGTCACTAGGAATCACTTAAATGCCACTGGACGTACCTTGTTGCCCACTAGAGCAGCAGCATGCAAAGTGGGGTGTGTGCAAGATGATCCATTGGATGTGTGAAGAAAATTTTAGAACTTCTGTTCTCAGAAATGATAGGAAGATGGTATAAAGGAGTATTTCTGTAATTTGCTAGCAAAATGCTCTATTTCATTGCTAATAGTGGAAATGTGAAGTTACTATAACGTGTTCCTGAGGGTAATGAAGGTAGTGATAACTTAACACTGCAGTGATAATTTGGAAGCCCCAGCTGAGATGTGGGCCCCTTTGCTCTAAGCATTACACAAGTGTGTAGTAATTGCAGCCTTTGCCAAAGATTGGATTCTAAATAGGCAAGATAGAAAATGCAGGAAGAACTGACATACGACAACAGGTATTAAAACACAAATGCATTTAGTGTGAATGGTAAGTTTTATTTGTAAAGACAAACGAAATCTATTCAAATTACCTAAAATATCACATTAGGCATTTTGAAATACTAGTTTTCTATCTAAATGCTGTGCTCTTTGCAGGGATTGAATACCTGAAAGGGTTTCGAGTAATACTTGAAGAGCTAAAGTCAGAAGGAAGACAGTGTCAGCAGATGGGTTTAAAAGATCCAAAGCAGCTCAGCCCCAGTTTTAAACAAATAGTAAGTGATTTGTTTCAAGAATAGTTTTACTGTTGCTTTATTGTCTGAGTGTTTGTATGCTGCATATAAATCTAAATATATCTTTAAATATATATACAATGTGCTGTTTATTAGGATGCAGGTTTCTTCCTAAAAGTATTATTCTTTAAACTAATGACAGTTGTTGCTCTAGTGACAGATGTAGTCCCCTTCTATAGAAGCTTTCCTGAGGCTGGAAACTGTCATTTGTGTGACTCTGGAGTACAGACAGGTGCACACCTGTAATAGTTCACAGCCAACTCTGCACTGAGATTCCTCATGGCAATGTATAATGGAGGGGTAGAGAAAGGATTCTTAATGTCTTAATTTCTACTTATGCAAAACTGGGGGCTTGTTTTGAAAGATACTTTCAGTTATGATAGTTGATTTCAAAATATGTTGCAATCTTGCCTTTTTGCAGGGAATGGAATCCCAGCCCTTTGTAAATCTGAAGTTTGAAACAGATTACTTTGTAAAGATAGTTCCTTTTCCTTCCATTAAGAATGAAAGTAATTATCACCCATTTTTCTTCAGAACTAGACGTAAGTATTGCATTCAGTACAGTACTGCATATCATGTGCCCCCAGAGTTTTTTAGTTTTCCCAACAAAGGAATGTAGTAGATGATGATTTTAGATGAGTCTGGGTTGAGATAGTTACTGATATAGTCTTTGAAAGAAGATCTGGGTGTTAAGTAGAAAGAATTTGGTTGCCACGGATAAATCTGTGGTGTCTGATAGTATGTGTTAGGCAACAACCCAAAGAAAGTCTCAGGCTGGCCTGAGATTATCTCAGTTTTGCTTGCAGCAGGATTACTCCCATGGTTCTCAGGAACATGTGACTCTTGAAGATGGTCTGCTCCTTCTCCTCTCTGGACATTGTGAAGATGTTGGGGTTGGTTTTGTTTCTGAGATCACAGTTTCAGAAACAGGTATCTGGAGGTAGATATAGATGTATGCATGTAAAATGAGATAAATTCACCTTGATTTGTTGCTATCAAAATTACTTAGCAATTCTCATTAGAGTTAGAGAGAAGGAACTTGAACAGTGCTTAAATAGTATTATGAGAAACAGCAAGTACCCTCTGTGGTAAAAGGTTAATCTTTCTCCTGCTTACGCTTTTTTTTTCCCTATAAAACTTTCTTACAATACTGTGAAGTCTGTCTGTTGATGCAGACTGCAGTAACCCTTGTCTTTGTAATGGTGTTCAGCATAGTTACTTACCCTGAAAGCAAGTTCCAACTTCTCTCCTGCTGTGCTGTGCCTGGTGCTATCCCTTTTGTCTTACGAAGGAATGCTGTTTTCCAATTAATGAACTTGTGTTTCTCATATAAAGATTAGAAGGGACTTGAAATGATAACAAGAAGCTAAATTTACAAAATATCTTCATTTCAGGCATATTAGAGACTGAGAAAGAGATGGGGGTATTGTCTTCAAAATGAGGAACTCCCTTCTTTCGCCCTTATTCTCTTTCCTATTTAAATAGCATTTTGATACTGTATCATTAATAATAGTTTTTGTGTATTTGTAGCATGTGAATTGTTGCTGCAGCCAGAAAACCTTGTCTGCAAACCTTGTAAGTAAAATGTAATACTTTCTGTATATTCATCTTAGAAAAAGTTACTGTACTTGAAGAGTCACTTTTTTCCAATTAATGAATAATCTCTCTGACAGACTGGAAGCCAAGGAATCTGAATGTTACCCAGCAGGGTTTTAACATGCAAGTGTCCTTTGATCATGCACCTCACAACTTTGGGTTTAGATACTACTTTCTTCACTACAAACTTAAGCATGAAGGGCCATTTAAGCAAAAGACCTGCAAACAGGTATGTCACTGAGTTTTGCAACTCTTAATAGCACAAAGCCTATTAACATTAGATGTTCTAAGGTTTTAGAGAAACTCTGAAAACTTAATATAATACAGAATCCTATCAGTTTTAAATTTTTTAAACTATTTAGTACTATTTATGTAAATAATAATTGTATTATGATAGCGCTCATCAGTCAAAGCCAGGCTGGAGGGCTCCATTGGAGCAAATGGGAAGAGACTGTTCTCTCTTTTGAAGACCCTACAACTAACTAGTACTTCAAACTGCAATTTTATTACGTGCATTGTACATATTATTTCCTACTTTTTTATTTCACCTTTGCAGCAAATCTGGTCCCTTTATAGATGACCCATCTGAGATGATATCACAAGATAGCTCTCATTTTAGTATGTGCATGGAATTGGGTTCTCTGTGATTTTGTACAGCTCTGTGCCTAAGTCTTATTATGGGAGCTGCAATTTACCATATTATTTCCCTTAACTGTGGTTGGTATTCAATGACAAGTTTGTTCTCAGTGGTCAACCTTTCATCCTAAGTCTCTGAAAACTCGGGAGCTTCAGGGCATAAAGTAGGGTGTATGTATTAGACCAAACCTTTAAGATTTTAAAAAAATAACTAAATCCTATTTAGTTCTGCTGCAGAAGACTGTAGTCCTTGCATATATAAATGCAGAGATTTAGTTTTGCTGGTTGTAATACAGGATGGTACTGTGTATTTCTAAGTCAATGCAGATGTATTTTTACTAGGTTTTAAAAGTATGTGAATGACTTGCAAAGTGTTCTTCTTTATGTAGGAGCAAAACACAGATACTACAAGTTGTATTCTTCAGAATGTATCTCCAGGGGATTATATAATTGAGGTAATATTTATAAACAGTAATTTGTACAAACAGCTAAATGAGTATGTTAATGGAGAAATGAACCTAAATTAAAGAATTTCAAGTCACACTCTAGCCAGATTGGACTTCAGGCATCCTTACTGAAGTACCTTGGGCAAGTAAGTTTTTTAGACTGATTGTTCTTGACCTTTCCATAGCTTTGTTTCCCTGAGTACATAGCAGTTTCATCAGTGCCTACTTAAAAGTTGTGGGCCTGCATAATTCTTGGACTTTGATTTTATTTATTTATTTATTTATTTTAAAATTGGAATTCTGTTGTTTGCTCAAATTGTACTAAAGTGCTGTGTATTTCTCTTGATGATGACAGGTTATGGATTCTGAGAGTTAATTTTACAACACTAAACTATGTGCCAAAAAAGACAAATTATTTCACTCATTCCTATTTTGTGTTGCTTTTTAATTTTAACTTTTTGAACAATAAATTTCTTCATATTTGGTCATGACAGCTGTTACAGTTGTTTACATATTGCAGAAAATAAATAAAATACAATTTCCACAAAATAAAATTCAACTTTTACTTTTCAAAGCTGGTTGATGACACTAATACAACAAGGAAAACAATGCACTATGCGCTAAAACCAGGTATGAATTTTGGTTTTTAAATAGAATATGGTACTTACCTTATTAATTTAGATGCAGTTTAAATTATATTGGGAATAAATCTTTATTTGACTTGTGTCTGTTTGCCGTAATTGAGACTACTGAGGAAAACGTGCTGTGATTTTTTTTTTTCTGACAGAATGAAAGAAGAGTAGACATACACAGTTGTACATATACATCTACATCTCTGTACATTTATGTTTAGTACAGTTCAGAGCAGTATATCATTGGAAGACTTTGTGGGAAAGTAATTTTTCTTGTATATACAGATATGAAGAATCATAGCCTGTATCTTAAATGCATGCAACTGATACATGCAGTAGTGTGGAAATAATATAATGAAACAGTGACAGCAGCCTAAACACATTACCTGGTGGTGTACTTCAGCCCTGAAATCAAATCAAGCAGTCTGGAAAACCTGTCAGGTGAATGCTTAACATGTCTGTGTATTAGACCAGTTATTGAAAAGTAAATAGGGATTTCAGAATGTAACTGCAGGCAGAAAGCAGAGCTGCAGCTGAAGGCAATGGGCAAAATTGACTGAATTATGATGCACATTGCTAAAAGCAATCTGTGCAGGAAGACAGTTCTAAGTTCAGCACCCTGGAACAAAAGTCTGTCAGGTCCAAATGACTGTTGTGTGTCTCATCAAAACTTCATGTAAAGTTCTTGTCACAGGGAGAGGCATGAGTTGGCAAACAGCACTCGTCACTTATGTTGAGTCACTCTAATGCTGTGGTGATGGCAGCAATCAGCATAAAACTGATTTTAAATGGAGCAGAACACGATGTTTAATTCTACTGTATATTTCAGAATTACCTGATAATCATGTACTGCAGCAGTTTTACATTCCCAAGGTGAAGATTTGATTAGATAATTAAAATATAGCTTATTTGCATATGGCTAATTCTGCTTTATCTTTCAAAGTACATTCTCCGTGGGCTGGACCAATAAGAGCTATTGCCATTACAGTCCCTTTAGTTGTCATTTCAGCATTTGCCACGCTTTTCACAGTGATGTGCCGCAAGAAACAGCAAGGTAAGAGGGTTTATTCAATACAGAGTTCTGTTTAAAGATGCATATTTGCAGCCAAAAAAGTCTTACCTGGTAGGTTTATTCCAGAAATACCTTTATCTGAAGAGCTTTATTTTCTCTTCTACTTCTGTCTCTTTCTTCTCCACGGCTTTTTTTGTGAGTTGAAACTTGTAGCAAAGTCTTAATCAGTGCTTGATAGTAATATGTTACCATGGAAAGTAATATATTGCAAATCAAGGCTTCACCATAGAAAGGAGAGAACAAAATTGCTGTTGGGAAATAATGGTTTGGATTTTCTTTTTATCTGTGAAAGTACTGCATGACCATGTATAACACAAACAGATCTGTAAGTTAATATATTTTTAACATTCCCTTATTTCCTTCAAAAATGTCTCATTTGTATTTGTTTTAAACCAGAAGGAAAGTAAAGCCATGTGATACCAACACAACTCTCAGCACTGTCTGGAATACTACCTGTATCTGTTATTCCAGATTTTCTCACTTTCCTGGAAGTTGCATTTACACTTCATCCTAAGCCATTTTCCTAAATTTACTCTTAAGACTTGCAGATGTTTCTCTAAATTAGATTCCATCTCTTTGCTGACTTCTCTCTGTGTCCAGGAGCTGGCAAGCCACACTTGTTACATTGAGAAGTTAAAAATAATTGGCATTTTTTGTAGAATCTAGGGAATTATGTGATTTCATGAATATGGAAAAAGAGATTACTTCCCCAAACCTTACATATCTGTGTTATCCATCTGAATTTTGGCATTGACGTATACTGTAAGTGCTGTATGCCATCTGGGTTAAATCCTTTTACCTTCTGGTCTTCGGTAGCTATCCCTTTGCTCACAGCTAGCACAGTTCCAACAACAACAACAGAAACCCAAACCAAAACAACAGACAAACCACTAAGGATTTGTCTATAGAGAGAGTTGTTCCAGAATAGTTATTCTTGGTGAATTGTTCTAAATTAAATCCCTAGATGGATATTTCTATTTAGTAGTACTCATCCTTTGTTCCAAATTTAGCTTAATCAACTGAAGACCTATATTGAATTGTTCTGTTGTAAGACCAGATTTTTATATTCCAGCATAAAAGAATCTATGCAAGGAAAGAAGTACTAACAGTGATTTTGATTTAAATTAATCATACATCAATTCAAATTAATATCAAATTAATATCCAAACGTGTGTATATATATACACCAGAGAGATACTTTATGATATTCTGAAGGGATCTGTGTTCCTGGAGTTTAATATTCTTACTTGGCTTGTGGGTTTTTTTTGAACAAGAGACTTTATTCTATGGGAAACTCTTGATAAGGATACATCTTTGAGGTTTATAATATTTGAACAGAGAGCTGAAGACTGTTGAAGCTGGATAGAGGTGAAACAGCCACATTCTGTTTATAAAATAACCTTTCTTAGTTTTTCTGAGTTGTGCAGTAATAACTGCGCATTTCACTTTCAAAGTGTGTTCCACATATGTAGCAACTTATAAACTGTATAAATGGAGAATGTGCAACGTTTTCAGGCTGGAAAGTTAAAAATACCTTTTGAAAAAGATCATCACTGTATGCATTAGTAATGAGCCTACAAAAGTTCAAAACAAAACAGAACTAGGCTTTATAGTGTGAACTCTTTCTCTCTTCCAATTTAGAAAATATATATTCCCATCTAGATGAGGAGAGCTCAGAATCTTCAGCATATGCTGCAGGTCTCCATGTGGAAAGACTTCGCCCCCGTCCAAAAGTGTTCATCTGCTATTCCAGTAAAGATTGCCAGAAGCACATTAACGTCATCCAGTGCTTTGCTTATTTTCTTCAGGACTTTTGTGGCTGTGAGGTAAACTCAACATTTCTTCTGTAACGAGTTTCCTTAGTTGAAACAGCACTCGCAAAACTCACAATAATGTGCTTGAAAATCTCTTTTCAGTGTCTCCTTTCCATAGTGATAACTTCCATTATTTTTCTTACTATTGGCTAGATAAATTTTCTTTACTTAAGGAAAGGAACAGATCATAGCGTGCATTAAAAAAACCAGAATAGTGAAGAATATGTACCTCCTTGATTCCAGGACCTTCATTCAGCCATGTTTAGCTTGTTCTTTATTAACTACTTTTTCTGTTTAGTAGGTCTTGCATCTTTGTAGTCAGCAGTCACAAAGAGATATTGGTGTCTATGTGACATACTTCAGTATTCCTAAAAGACATTTTATATTGTAATTTTGAAGTAGTTGAATCTATCAAAACTCCTACTCGTGGAAGAAGGTTGTTGTAATTAGGATTAACTGTTGACATTATGTATTAATTTTTACTGAATTTTTTTATTTTTGTTTTTTACTTCTATTAATGCTACTGTGTAATCAGCATGTTTTTCTTTTTGATATAAAACAAAGAGAAAAGAATTCATGTTGCTACCTGGAATGACTAGGCTTCGAATCTCAGACTGCTTTCCAAAACATAATCAATATGTGCCCAGTCTTTCACTTTTCAACTGTCAAAAGGCAAGACCATTACTATTCTATTTTTGCTGTACCGTAATCTTGCCGCTGTGATTTTAGAAGTGTGAACCGGACCTGTTTTTTCAACTACACAGCAGGACTGACCTCTGGTGGGCACACACAGTAACACAGTCGATGTCTCCTCAC
This sequence comes from Actenoides hombroni, assembly GCA_024336885.1. Classification (NCBI taxonomy): domain Eukaryota; kingdom Metazoa; phylum Chordata; class Aves; order Coraciiformes; family Alcedinidae; genus Actenoides; species Actenoides hombroni. The sequence continues at coordinate 2,506,739 of WUAM01000389.1, read as the reverse complement.
GTTTGGGAATGTGCACAATTTATTCATAGGCTTAAAATAGAGTAATGTGTTTTATAAATCACTTACTTGAATCCCCTTTTTAGACATGTAGTTTAGCACTGCTACACTGTACCTCTGGAACAGTGTTAAGAGGAGCTGTTACGTCTGTAACTATGTGCCATGGAACACATGATATCAGGCATCAGTTAAAATTTATAGAACAAAATATTGATGGCATCTACATACAGAAATCAGAATCAACCACAATGTTCTTTTCTTTTCCAGGTGGCTCTGGATTTGTGGGAAGATCTAAAAATTTGTAAAGAAGGTCAGAAAGAGTGGCTTATTAAAAAAATAAACGAGTCACAGTTTATCATCATTGTATGTTCCAAGGGAATGAAATACTTCGTTGAAAAAAGGAACTGGAAACACAGGGGGATAACCAAAGACGCAGGAAAAGGAGAACTCTTTCTGTTTGCTGTGTTGACTGTTGCAGAAAAGCTTCGTCAAGCAAAGCAGAATTCAGATGACCTCTGCAAGTTCATTGCAGTCTACTTTGACTACTCCTGTGAAGGAGACATCCCTGGTATCCTGGATCTAAGTACAAAATACAAACTCATGGACAATCTCCCTGAGCTGTATTCACATTTACACTCCAGAAATCTTAGCGTACGGGATTCGGAGATGTTTCCTGTTAACATTAGTAAAAGGAATTATTTCAGGAGCAAATCTGGGAGGTCTCTTTATGTTGCCATTTGCAATATGCATCAGTTCATTGATCAGGAACCGGATTGGTTTGAGAAACAACTTATTCCCTTCCCTCCACCTTCTTTATATTACTCAGAACCTGTCATGGAAAAATTTGATTCAGGCTTGGTTTTGAATGACTTAGTGAATAAACAGGTGATGGATGGCGATTTTTACCTGAAAACAGATGTAAATATTATTTCAGTAGGGAATTCAGACTCTCACTGTATAATTCAGCACTTAAACCTTGGAGAAGATACAGAAACTCAGGACATTCAGGGTGGTGGCAGCTCTGTTCTTCAGCCATTGTTACATGTTAAAGCTTCAAATCTTAAGCATATGCCTCGAGATTCTGGGATTTACGATTCATCTGTTCCTTCATCTGAATTATCTCTACCTTTAATGGAAGGACTATTGACAGACCAAATTGAAACCTCTTCCATTACAGGAAGTGTTTCTTCATCATCAGGTTTAGGTAAGATACAACAGTGTTTTAAAAATTATATTCAGCTACTGTGAGCATATTTCTGTTATCTGAAAATACTTTATATGTGAGGAACTATATAGAAGGCTGCAGAGAAAGGTCAGCATTGTATGAGGAAGGTAAGAAAGATAGGTTTCAGTAACTTTAGGAAAAAGGATCTTTTCCTTAACTTTTTGTCTGTGTGTGAATTTTTAGCTAAGTAAGATTTCACTAAAATTCCATTATTAAGTTATTTCTCGTTAATTGTCACATTATTGCAGAGAAGGCTCCTTTCTTCCAGGGACTCTTTGACAGCTGGGGTACTCTGCTGACAGCTGTGTGGTTTAATCAAGAGGGTGCTATGGTGAAACATTCTTACACAACGGCCATAAATCTAAACCTGACATCCTGTTTTGCCTCAGCATGTACTAGAACCTTTAGGGATATAGTCTGCACTGCAGTTAACTCCAGTTTCAGAATGATATTGGGCTTCTCATTGGATATGGGGCTGGCGGGGGAAGGAACAAATGGGTTTCAGTGGAGGAATTCAAATGCTTGGAAGACACTTTCCAAAATAGATAGCCAGCTTAGAAGCCTACAGTTAGAAGGTGTAACTATTGCCTCGGGCTATATAAAAAACTGACCTGACTGTACTAGTTATGGCACATTGAACTGACATCACAGCTGCACTAGTGTGGAATGTTCCAGCGATTGTATTCATTTATAAAACTGCTGTTTGCTGAGACTTCCCCATAGCAGCCACCATAGGTGAATATTGCATTTAGCTGGTGGTATGCTGTTCTGCTGTCTTGAATGAGCATTGACAGTGAGCTAATTTGTTAGTATTTTCTCTTGGCTAAATGGATTTTTTTTTAATTATTATTATTATTCAGGTAATTCATGTTTGATGCCTGCTTTATCTTGGGAGGAGAGATTATAGATGTTGGTTTACAGATACAGCATTTATATGTGTAACCTAGATAGTCTATAGGATAAAATAACCAAGACCTGAAAAGTTTTCAGGTTGAAAAAAATACAGATTTGCTGATTTAATTACATAAGCCACAAATATTCTGTTATTGCTTCAAAATTAATATATTCTTTAATTTCCTGCTGTCTTCTAGCTCAGCCTGTTTTCACATTTGTGGGAAAAATTGCAGGTGATATTTGTAAAGGTTCTAGTGTTGGATGAAAGTAGGATGCTAGTTCAAAAATTTATAGCCTCTGTAAGAATGCTTTACCAGTATTCCCTTCCTGATTCAATCACAGAGTTGTCAGCTGGGTATCCCAGCTGCCAAGGAGTCCCTGGAAGAAAGAGGCAGTCTTTCCAGTAATTAATTCTCAAGTCACATACTTACTTGTTAACATGTTTCATCTATAGAGGTAAAACATTATAGCACTAGCTGGTAGAGTGAATATTAACACTCATGTTCCAACACCTTGAGAAACGATAATAACTTCTGCCATTTTCCCATTCACTGTCCTTGTCCAAAAGCACCACCCTGACTGACTCTAACTCGGACCCCCCTCAACCCCCAAAGCACAGTCTTAATGAGGTATGTGGTACAAAGGAGACAGTATCTAGAAATGATCATCATCTACCTATTAGAGATCATAATCTGCCTATTAAATCTTCTTACTGTCCCAGACACACACAATATTTATAGCCTTAATATTTATATGTCTAATAATGAGAGGAGTAGATAGAATTTTTTGGCTTTTATTCTTGTTCTAAGAGTTAGACATGTCCAAATTATTACTCTGAATTCACAGTACCATTTCTGTTCTGTCTTTCCTATTTTTTATCCATCATTTGGTCAGAACAGAAGTGAATAGCACTCTCATTTGGCATCTCAAGGTAGATCTTTCTTCTTTGAAGGCCAGTTTGATTTAATCTTTTGAATTACAGTCATAAGTCACATGATTTGTAATACTCTTCCAGTGCAGTTCATGTGCAGAATACTGATCTGCAAAGAGGATTCTCAAAGAGATTATCACATTGGGCATCATCAACTGAAGCTAAAACCATTTAATTTTGAGGAAATACCAACATCCAAACTAGGTCCATTCACTAATAAGGTCTTCTCTGAGAAGCCTTGCTTGGGGAGAAAAAGTGTATAAATTCTGTAGATAAGGAGTTACTGAGTGTGGTAGTTCAGCCTCATGAATATATTGCATTACAATCCAGAGGGTTTTCATAAGTTTTCTTTGCATTGTTTCTAAAATGCTAACCAAATACAAAATCAGTGTTTCAGTTAATGAAGCTCACTTTTTTTTTATTTTATTTTATAGGGGAAGAAGAACCTCCTGTAATCACTGCTACAAAATTCTTAGTGCCTGGAATATGTAAAGCGGAACTTCATTGCCATATCCATACTGATGAACTGCAGGCAATTGCTCCTTTATAATACCTTACAACATTGTTATGCATTGCCACTTTATCAACAGTCTCTGTTTGTGCTTCAACTACCACACTCTCTCAACACTAAATCTACTTGAAGGAACAAATACTCCCTGAAGATCTGTTATTTCTAAGGGATTTTTTTTATGTCCAGTAAACTTGAATCTATTGGTCTTTATATAAAGTCTTTCATGATTTGAAAAATGAAACATGAAACAATAGATGATAATACATTTCAAAATGATTCCTATTACTAATTTAAATGTCATGATATTACACTGTTTACAGATGCCATAATCAATATTGACTTTTTTTTTCCCCCCTTAGAAATAATCTTGCAACTTGACATAAAATAGCTTGGAACATTCTTAGTATATTTTGTAGTCCAGCCTCTAGTTTTAAGTGCTGACATACATGATGGCAGGATTGTTGTAGTGAATGAGAGCGAGATTTATTTTCAGAAGCAAGATAAAATGCCAAAGGTGAGATCAAGAAATTCTCCATCAGAAGAAATAATTTTCTTTTATAAATGTTTGAGCTCCTTTCCTCACAGTCTCCTCTCTTTCCCAAATGTTAATGTGTCTCAGTATTTAATTTCAGCTAAGCACTTCTCTCTCTTCTGTATGATTCCCCTATCTCTTCTACACAATCTGGCTGTGATGACTCACAGACAGTACCATACTAAGTCTGAAGTATAATTTTTATAATAGACAAAAATATGGATACTGCATATGCTGAGTGATACCATAGGAACACAGTCCCTGTTTTCTTCCTGGAAGGGCTAAGATAAAGAATACTTCAAAGAGATGGGGGATGGAAGACCAAATTTTATATTTAAGACATCATTCTGAATTTGTTCAGCCATGAGACGAGTATGTTTTATGGGGTATTTCATATTATCCTTCAAGAACATGCTGCTACAGAATCACCTGGGGTAAAAGAAGTTAAGACAAGCAGTTAACAGGCATGAATTTCTTTGTTTTGTTTTGAGCCATTATGAGTTACTTTGCAGTTCACACTGTTTATCATTACTTAGTGATTAAGGTAATGTGATATTACTAGTGTTATATTAACAAAAAATGCTAAAAACTACAACTAGACATGTTTCTCTAAAGCCACAGAGTGTGCATGTCCTTTCTAATGCAGTGCCCAAGTAGGTACACCATCATCCAAAATATCCCTGCTGTTTCCAAGGAACAACTTTTTTTAAGTAAACCCCATCTATGTAACTGCAATTCTAGGCACTGTTATAATGCTAAGAGCAAATAGTAGAGGACGCCTTATCAATGTGCCTTTCCTAATTTTGCTCATGGAGTCAGATTCTGTCTTGTTTAACCTGTTTTCACATTCCAGTAACAGGAGGTTACTTTAGAAATACATCAAGGGAGAACTCAAACACTTCAAATATTCTCTCAGTTTTGATAAATGAGAATTAGACGTTGCTGGCTGTTACATTATATTATCTGTTTTAGTAGCATGAGATAGAGTTGTTAAGCCAGTGATGATTTTGGCTAACTGTATATGTATAAAGCTCCTGGTTGGTTGGTTGGTTTTTTGTGTGTGTCTCAGTTTACATTTAATCATTTGAATTTCCAAACAACAGACTCTTGAAATTGTTGTCACAAATGGAGTAAGTGCGTGCTGTAACAATTACATGAACATGACCACTGATGGCAGAACTCCAGCATGCTTTGCAATGGTAATATGGAATTCTGTGTACGTGTCAGATTTGGAGGGCCTTGTCCATTAATATAATGTGCCTTACTCTTCCTGTTTTCTGAATTTGAAAGAACACTGACTGGAAAACCTCAATCACAATACCTAAGTAAGTTTTAGGTAGTTTTAAGTACTTAGTGAATCATTTGCATGCAAAATTCGCCATGTTTTTCCATTCTTTAAAGTTGGAAAATACCTGGGTCAAACTAGGTAGAATAATCTAGACAAAAATGCTTCTCCACTAAATCCAACTGTGAAGAATCTTGATTCAGCGCATTCCGTGCCATTTACTAGAAAAGGAGTTTGGATTGCTAAGACACAGGCAAAAAGGTTACAAAATTTGTGTGCTGAAGAGCTGCTGTGCATGGAAATGCCAAGGCTGCAAAACATGAGGTGGTAGCAATTTCTTAGCAGTTAGCTGGTGAAGGTAATGCTGCTTTCCTCTGTGGGAAGTTCCAGCTCACATACTGTTATTTTATGCTAGACTACAGATTGGGAAGATTTCCTGGTTTTTTTAAATTCAGTAGTAGAATTGGTCTTACTTAATGAAATGAGGTTTTTATTTTGAGCTCTAAGCAAGCTCAGTTTTGAAAACAGATGAAAGTGGTTGCACAAAGTATCACTTGTCATTAAGGATTTTTTTTTATTTCTTCAAAATTTGCTGTACAATCCTGCAAATCCCTCTTTTTTAATTATAAAATTTTTTTGCAGATTCCAATAAAATTTTTTTTTTTTTTTTTTTTTTTGGGGGGGGGCGGAATTCCTTCGTAGCATAAGGTGGAAACAACATGTGTCTTCAGAAGAAAGAGAATATAATTAGTTGAAAATTTAGAGTAGGACAAGCCCACACTTAAAATATACAAAATTAAGAAAAGTAATACTTAATCTTATTTAGCATAATTTCTTTATTTTTGGTTGGGGTTTTTTTGGTTTTTTTTTTACAAAGACACGGTGCTTTAAAAATTAGAAAAATACGGTGTATATTGAGATGCTGGAAGGACATAGTACTGAATGTGCAAGAATTCAGTATTTTCCCTCCAATGAGAATAACAGCAAAAATCCTTGGAAAAAAAAATTAAAGCAAATATGTTAATACACATATTAGAGGTTAGCTTACTACTATTTTCAAACATTAGTAAACTCTAAAGAAACTGTTAATGGTAAAAGGATCCCTTTAATTTCTACTAGACTCAAGTGTATGGACATTGTTGAATGTTTTAAAATGTATTTTCTGTGAGAGTGGAAAAAACATTGGAAAGCTGACTGTTCAAGATTTGGCAGTGTGTTCAGCATTGTGGATAAGTAGAGTTGTTGCCATAATTTGTACCTGTACATAAACACATCACCTGTTGAAAACAGAATACAGCTGGCATTCACAGAAACAAAATTATTTACACCATAATTTAGAAGTTAAATATCAAAATAAAACATTTTTGTGAAAATTCTTTCATTGGGCTTTTTTTAGTAGTATAACATGACTTGGCTTAAGAGTCCAGTTGTTTCATCCAAAGCAGTTCTAATGTAGTTATACACGCCACATAAATAACCAGACTGTTACTGCTATTCAGACTCTGTATCTGGCAGTGAAACAGATATTTTGATGGGTGTTTAATATAGTCAAGCAACTGTAAGAAACTGTAACTTTCTAAAACTTCTGTATTGGACAGACTGGGTCTGATTTTTTAAATTTTTTTTAATGTGGTTTTTTTTTTTTAAATAAAACTGCCTTAATATGATTTTTATGTAATTTTTCCTGTATCCTCCTTGAAGATCTTCTAGCAGTACATAGTTCTGCATGTCAAGTGAAACCTATCCACACCAACTACAAAACTATAACAACTTGGAATAGCTTAATTTTGTCAAAGAAGTTGCGATAATTACCTAAGATTTATATGCTTTTTGTTTTCATCTACGTGGATTTCAAACACTGTTCCAGTCAATGAACTCTACAAACTGTAATTTCAGGGCTAAGTCTTGAAACCACTTATGTTCCTTATGTTTATCAGGTAAAAGAAAGTTTTTATAATGGACTTTTGGTCTGGCACAATCAAACTTAGAATGCTATTGCAAAATCCATAATGAATCTGTAAAACTTATTGAAGACTTTGAAGTGCTTGCTTAATATCAGATAGTTTGCATACACATTAGCTATGTTGAACTTACAGGATGATGTTTAAAATGTATACCAGTTGTCTTTGGGCATCTATCCTGCAATTCCTAATTCTGCTTCTATCACCACGTAACATTCGATCACCACGAGACATTCTGAACGGTCACTAAGCACATGAAAAGTTGCATTAGTAGTTCGAAAGAGAGGTTTTTTTAAGTTACTTCTCTATATCTGAACTGGACTTCTCTGAGATGTGTTATCTATATGTATATTCTGTAGCCCTCATCTCTGTATCCTCTGCCTTGGAGCCCTGTACAAGAGGGACCTTATGATCGAAAGAAAATGGATAGAAAGTTTTGCTCTAGTTTTTATACCTTCAGTTTCAAATGAGAAACCTCAGGATGCTTTCCTGAAGTTTGGGAACTATTAGCCAAAATTATTCCACCTTGAGGATGTGAAAAGATATGTTTTGCTATGAGAATGTGGATATGGTTAATACATCTTGAAAAAACTTAAGGAAGTAAGCTCTCATTTTCCTTTTTTTTATCTTGCATTTAAATATTGTGGTGACTTGATACTGAAATTCCCCACAAAAAAAAAAAAAGAACAAAAACAAACAAACCAACCCAACCCAAACCCCACACAACAACAAAACAACCTTTTGAGTTAGAGTGAAAAACATGCACTGCACACAATATGTGCTTTCAAACTATAACTGGTCAGACACAAATTATTTCTATAAGGCCAGAAGTTAAAGGCTATGCTATAGACCAGCTGAAGGAATTTTTCCCTCTATCTGCTTTAAATTATTGTATTTTACTTGCTATCATCTGTTGCTGTTTCTCAGACTCAGAGAAAATAGAACAAGTCAATTTATATCGTTTATAATGGGATAGTTTCATTCTCTATTCTCTTAGAACTGGTTTAATAAAGTGATTTACCAATGATGTTCATTTTTATGGGCAGCTGCACTGTTGACAGTGATTTCATATTTATAGCAGTCCATGGAAAAAGTAGGTATCAGTCATGTCCTGTTCACAAAAAGCAGAGGAAAAGGAAGTCAGTGTCAGATGTCACCTTGATGACCAGAAATTGAAATGCTTGCCTATACCTACTTCAATGTTAAAAGCTCAGTTCTTAGTGATTTTGGTATTTTACTCTGATGCAGATACTTTGGGAAGGCTGGGAGTTTGAAAACATGAATGTGAAAATATGAAAGATGCTGTCGGGGGAGTTTAGTTGTAAATAGGTATAATAGTTTATAATAAACTATTGAGACATAATAGAAGACATCAGACAACTGGAGAATTTTCTTCATCTATTAACAAAAAGAATTCCTTTTTAATGGATAGGGAGATATAATAGTCAAGGCTGATTTACCACAGAAATCAAACTACCTTTTTTTTCCAGACTGTTGGTAGGTTCACAGGCCTTGACAGCAGATGGAAGATTGAAGCAGCGTCAGTGAGTGTATGGAATGCTGTCCTCTTGGGCTGCTGATTGAGCTGGAATTCTAACTATTTACTTGCTACTGGTGTGCAAAAAGGTCTACTTGAAGAGAGTCAGTCTTGTAGGGTTCATGAGTCAGGTAAATTTATTTTGTATACGTCTAGGATTGGGTTGGGGTTTTTTTCTCCACGGGGGAAGTATGCACCTGGGGCTTCACCTAAGTGTCAATGCTGTAACATGTATATGCTCCCTGTGCAAATTATTGACCTTTTGACTGTAAATCAACATCAAATTGTTCATGTTAACTTGCTCTGAATTTCTATAATAGCCAACCATGTTTATGATGATGATTTTACTCAACCGAAAATATTGGCTATTGATAATCATAATATAATTTCCTAGGAATATAACATTTCTTACTAAAAGACATGGAACTTCAGATGATACAAAGGGCCTCGGAGACTGATACAGTGTTTTTCCCAGATCAGAGTAAAGCAACCTTTGAAGGCTACCCTCTGCCTTTTATTGCAGTATTGATTATTGCCAACATCTACTGACCAAGCGTTCTTTGTTACCTTTAACAGTACACAAAAAATACAGATCAAAACTAAAAATAGAAGTCACCTCTTCAGTGGTGAGAAAGTTTTATTTCTAACCCAATTACAGAGAATTAGACTTGTCAAAAGACTGGATGCCTAGCATAGCAAAATGAAATTAAATACTTGGGGAATAGACTTGTTTTATTTATTTTTTTTACATAGTTACCAAACTAAACTGTGTTTCAAAGAAAAAAGCTCCCAGAAGGATTTTACACTGAGGAAACGAGTGCCAAGAACATTTTCACTGCAGCTAACTACTGCCTGGTGAAAGTAATCTGCAGTCCGAGTTGCAGAACAATAATCATGATATAGAAGTCTTTTTCAGTAACATTTTCTAAGCCTTTTATGAATGCTGTGGCCACACCCTTTTTAGTAATGCTTTATTTCTCAGATGATTCAACCAATTTCAGTGGGTCTGATTATGAAATCTGATACTAACAGTGTGAGTGGGACATATATCAGAGGAGTTGTTTGGTGTGTCGCAAGTAATTTTTTCCCCCCAAGTGCACAACGGGGAATATAAAGACGAGAAGCAAGTGTTACTGTCCTCATTTTACATGAGAAATGGATAGGAACTAGATAGGAAATAGGTTCACTTCAGAACAGAGATGAGGCTGGTGTCAGCTGAAGGCAGAACGCTGGGATTAGTATCTTAGTCTTGAGCCATAATGGTGCTTCTTTCAACAGTGTAACCAGTGAGAGTATTTGGTTAGAGATGTAATTATTGCAGCTTTTGCTATTTTGCAATAACCTGCATGATAGAACAATCACCAGGACACTGTTTATGCACCAAACAAGTTCCGTGGCACCCCTGCAACAAGTCATCTACTGTTGGAGCATGGTGGGAAATGGAGGGTGGTGGCAGAGCAAGAACCGCAAGAGAAGGAAGAGGTAAATTTGGGGCAGGTGTTAAGCAATGTGTTTTATTTCCTATATGACATCACACAGAGACCTCTCTAGTGCAAGTTACCTTCGGGTAGTCTTTTGGACGGACTCTGCAAGGGCCTGTTTCAGCCCCACAGCACCCCTTGCTACTACTTCTCCTCTAAAAGTGCATTGTTTGACGTGAACCTGGTTTGCAAGAACGACTCCTTTATAATTTTGATGAAAATCAGGAGTGATTTCATTGCTGTCAGTTACATCATACTTATTTCAAAATAAAAATGAGAATAGAATTAGACCGACTTGTATTTAGCAACATCTAGGGGATGTACCCATGAAAGTCATTAGTCATCAACAGGAAAGGAAACTGTCTTACTCTTTATTGGAGCTTTTGCAAACATGCCAAGGTGTGATTGAGGTGTTAGGAAGGAAACTACCATCTCTTTGCAGAATAGTTGGACGCTGCTCAGCTACTGAGGGTGGTGTGAGAATAATAGTTACAGTGAATCAGGAAAGCAGGGCAGGATTCATATTTCTAAACTTCATCCTCTTGGCTCAGACTGCTATCAGGCAGGTACATTTATTTGAATATTCCTGCTCTTACCCTTAAATGGGCTTGTTAAAAACTTTTTCCCCCCTAAGTATAACTGGTAAATCACTGTATTTTAAATATACTATTTTGGGCTGAATTAGTAATACATTTAACACTTGCATTCTGTAATTTGCCTATTAAGGAAAATGTCATGCTTCTTAAGATTTAAAAATGCTAAACAGACCACAATTGCAAGTTGTCTTATAACACTTATCATCCTAAAAAACAGGAATTACAAATTAGTAAAGAATGTTAAATCCCTCTGGACAACTTTGTTAGTTGATGTGGCTGAGCAGATTCTAGTGTGTTATATACTTGCAGAGTTTACATGAACTAATTTTTCATTCCCTGTGTACATAAATAGGTGGAAATTTTGAGGACACATAAAATAGACTAAAAGTTCAAGGTCTTTAAACAGAGCATCTCTTCCCATTTCCTGATAGCGAATGCCAAATTAAGCTTTAAAACAGTAGTCTAAAACTGCCGCTTTTTACTTTAAAGTTATGACAGGTCTTGAATAAAAAGTGGGCAGGCGCTGCCTATTGCAGCTCTGCTTTTGTGACACACTTTTGCCACTTCAGTGGCACTAGAAAAGCAGGAGGTGGGACATCTGTTTTCTAGTTTTCTTGGCAGCAGCCATGATGAAGGCTCAATGTTTCAGGAGCCCATCAGAAATTATCTGACCTAAGCGGCCTCAAAGATTTCACCAGAAATCAGCAGAAACTGATTATGTCGATCCTGCTGGGAGCTCAGGTTTTGCCCATGGCATAGTGTTGATCAAAATATAAATCCTTTTGTAGCTACCTTTTCAAGCCCCATGGCAAAGTGCCACATCCCCATATACCTGTCTAATTTATTTGAATCACTGGTTTAGGAGCAAAAAGAAGTAATTGTAAAACTACTATGACATCTTGATTGCTAGTTTCCACTTGAATTATCCCTAGTTTAAAAATATTTCACCTTAAGAAGGAGTTTCTTTAAATGAGATTCTACTTTTTACCTTTGATTCCAGAGTGTTTTCATACTATGTGGAGTTTGGAGATTACATTAGTATGCCAAACTGAAGAAATTAAATGAATTTAAGACATTTACTTAAAAAGGTCTGATGTCCATATGTCTTATGTCTATACTGCATTTCATAGAATCATAGAATTGTAGAATGTTAGAGGTTGGAAGGGACCCATGGAGATCATCAAGTCCAACCCCCCTGCCAGAGCAGAGTCACCCAGGGAAGGCCACACAGGAACAGATCCAGGTGGGTTTTCAAAGTCTCTAGAGACTTTTTAGTCTCTAGACTACACAACCTTTCTGGGCAGCCTGTTCCAGTGCTCCATCACCCTCACAGTCTGAAGCAACTGAAAGATTAAATCTTATTCCAAAATGTTAGGTCTGAAATCGAAAACTATATTTGAGAAACACAATTATTGTATTTTAAAATATCTCTGGTGTCTCCGGGCTACAAAATGTGGTGTGCTACTTTCTGTCTTTCATTACTGTTTTTCTACTGGCTGCTTTATGCTATCAATAGTACTGCTGAAAATGACCTGCCACTTGAATGTGCCTTTGAGGTAATTTTTAGTATTTATTATTACACTGAAATAAAGCCTATAGCCTTTGTTAACAGAAACATAACTTTCTCTTTACAAGCCACAGTACAAACACATACCATCTAAAATGCACTTGAAATCTACTTGCTTCCATCTTTGCAGCCCTACCATTTATTTTCTAGGGCTTCCTAGTGTATTTCCATCCCTCCTTCATCCAAAACAGATGTGCCTGTTCCCATCTGTAAATTGTCACTACTTCCCCCAGATTGTTCATCTAATGGGACCTACTCCTGGTCACTTGCTTTTAATCTCGTTTGAGATTCTCAGCATGGAACTAGTGCCATTTGCCTTTTTTTGGTCAGTCTTTCTCTTTTACCGTTTTGCACACCGACGTGGCGGTGGGAACCGAGCTTCCAGGGCAGCACAGCCCGTGGCCTGGTCACGGGGCACCGGGCGGTGTCCGCCTTCCCGCCTCGGGAGACGCCGGGCAGCCGAGGGCTCAGGGGAAGGCCGGAGAGGGGGAGCCCGGTGCGCCGGCAAGGGGTGGGAGAGCCACTCGGCTCCCCACTGCAAAGGCCGATGCCCCGGTCCTGAGTAGTGGCAGTTCGCCGAAGTGGGTGACTCAGAAGGAAGCCAGCGGCGAGGAGCGGAGGAGAGCAGCGAACAACCGAGGAGCAGATGGGAATTGGGCTAAGGGGCTACCGAGTGGGAAGAGCGGCGAGCCGGGTTCCGTGAGTGGAGGCGGGCCTCGGCCGGTGGAGAGGGGCGGGCTCCGGGGGGCGGCAGGGGGCCGGCCGCCGCGGCGGCACTGCGCAGGCGCGAAGGAGAAGGGCACCGCCCTTACGTGCCCGGTTTCGGGGACGCTACTGCGCATGCGCAAACCCCCCCCCCCCCGTCCA
>WUAM01000389.1:2450263-2493343 GCA_024336885.1 Actenoides hombroni | reverse complement strand
TTTCTCGCCCCCGCCGCCGGGTCCTGGCCGGAGCGGCAGCTCTGCTAGTCGCATGCCGGGAACCGAGGAGGAGCAGGAGGGTGCAAGGTAAGGTGCCGTCCCCCGTGTCTGGGATCTGCTTAGGGTTGGGCAGGGAGGCGGCCGCCTGTCAGAGCTGGAGGGGCTCGGCAGCTCCCCGGCACCTGGAGGCGGCCAGGCTTGTGGGCACGGAGAGAAGCGGTGGCGGGACTGACCACAAAGGTTGCGTTGTGCCTCCGGGGCACCCGGCGCCCCTTACGGGACTTCGCATGGCGTGTTAGAGGGGGTGTCCCGGGGGTTCGGGGAAGGACTCCTGACAGCTTTTGGTGAGTGTGTGTGGGAAAGTACCCTTCTCTTCCATCTCCTCAGGCCGTCGCTGCGCTCCTCGCCCCGCTCCGGCGGTGCCCCGGGGAGGGGGAGGCATGGGGTCCCTCACTGTCAGAGCTTTGGGCCGCCAAGGTCAGTCTAAGGCAAGTCGGAGTTGGGCGGGCGGGACCCGCCGCCTGAGGGACCCCCGAGCTCCGCTCGTGCCCGGCGGCCCTGCGAGGGGCCCAGAGGGGGCGAGGGCGGCGGCCGCCAGGGGCGAGGCGACGGTTGAAGTCGGCGGGCGCTCGGCCCTCGGCCTCTCAGGGCTGCGCAGCCGGTTGGGGTTTGCTTATTCATTTAGTTTTTTTAAAGAACCGTTTACATGTATTTTGGGGCAGTTCCTTCATGAGTGTCAGTTCAGGAGGAGAACGCCGCGAAGGAAGGGCCGAAGTTCCAGGTGCCTGTTGCCTCCTTTGAAAACCCGGATGGTCGTTACAAATAGGTTATTCCCCCTGCCGCTTGTTGGGCTTGGCGGGGAAGAGATCGGCTCCGGCGGCCCCTGGTCGTCAGCGCAGCCCACACCTGGGGGAGGAGGTGGTGGAGGTTTGCAGGCGAGAGGAAAGTGGGGAAAACAAAACACTGAGCGTAATTACTTACACTTGTGAAGGCAGACACAGCAGACTCTGAATAGGCTGTAAAAGAGAGACAACGTTAATTAGCACGGCACGGGTCATTGCCTCAATTTAAATATTTAATGCTGGTGGGGGTCTGTGTGGGTGAGAATGCTGTGAGGTTGTTCGGGTTGCAGTGCTAGTGTTTTACCACTTATCTTAGTGATGTGGTAGGTGTCAACCAGAATTTGTGACTTAGTATGTTTAAGGAGCTGTTTACATTAATGTAAGAAATCCAGCTGTGGTAGTGTGGTGGTTTTTTTTTTTTTCTTCCTTTGGTTTTTATCTATTTATATATACTTCTTAAATCCTGTGAGTATATAAACATTCATGTATGTATACAGAATACAACTTGTAGCTAAATGTTATCCTTTAGTACCTTGTGTGCTTATTTTCATAGTGAAAGGGTGGGGAAAATTCCTTCATCCTCAAACACTTGTTAGAGAATTAATTTGGTTACATACCCAATTCACGTGTTGTGAGACAGATGCTCTATGTATACAGAGTTTGCATTCAGAAGAGAAGCCATGGGACTTGGAAACAAACCCAGTTAAAGTATTTACTGCAGAATAGCAGCTTTCAGAGAATGCAGGTAGGGGAGCATGTGGAATGGAGCTGCCCCTCTGTAGATGAAGTAAGGGAATGAACGGCAATATGTTTTGTTTATAATTTAGTGGATTTAGCCCTTCTATTTAAGTTTTTTTTATACATGTGACTTACTACCTGTTATGAGTGAACATTTGTTACCCAGTTTTAGTAAGCAAAATACTGTATTGTTTTGAACTGAAATCCCTTTTTATTTCCCATCAGAATTGTATCAGTTAGCAACGTGACAAGGCCTCGTGACCCGTGAAGACACTGTAACATTCAGTATCATTCCTTGCACGTTTTCTCAGACCTCCGCTCTGTTTTGAATAGTGCGCTTCTTCTCAGGACTGCTCTTGTGTAGACAGTTGTTCTGGCCTGATTCCAAGTTGTGGGAGTCTTATGTACGCACGATTTGGAGGTGTATTGTGTGGAGTCGCTTTCAGCAAGTGGCCAGTGAAACCACGTGTCCTTAAACAAAACTCTGTTTTGTTTTGCTGTTCATGAATTGAAGTGTGTGATACCTGATTCTGCTTGGTAGTTTAATGTCTGAATAGCGACTCGGGAACTAGTTTTTGCTATGTTAAATCTCTTGCTTTAGGTGCTAAAGGAAGTTAACTTGAGCTTTTAATTTCTCTTTATGCTAGAGTTTTATTTGTATGTTTTCAGTATTTTAGGTTTTTGAACAGTCTCTTTTGACGAAACATATTTGTGAAAGCATCTTCCCACTGCCACAGATGCTATAATAAATGCATTTAGAATCCTTTGGAGTGCTTTGTGTGTATGTTAAATTGCAGATGTCTTACTCTCAGTTAAGTGTGATGTGCATTTTGAGAAGTAATTTAAGTTACCAGTTTCTGTGTAATACATAGGAAAACTGATAGATTATATGCTTAGTGGGAGACTAGAAGACTTGGGGTGCTATAAATCATATTATTGATTTATTTTAACTTAATTAGTCTCTTAATGTTTAGTTTAATCAGTCCCTTCATTATAATTTATTTGTTTATTAAATCTTGGGGATATAAACATTGCAAGTCTCATAGGTTTTTCAGGTAAATTGTAGTACTTATAGATAAATAGGCAAATCTAATACTTTATAGATAAATTCTAATGTGTGACTTGGAAAATGCCTGAGCAGAGTAACGCTGTTTTGGAATAAAAGATGGAAATAGATGAAAGTTCTTGAACTTGCTGAACAAATAAAAGTCTTGAAATTGTTATGTTTGCATCTATACTGGGGAAAAAAAACGTTATCTCTACATATCTAATATTTTCTTGGTCCTGTAAAAGGCCCTTTGATTTTATTTTATTCTTTTTTTTAACAAATTGTGCCTGTGAGCTTATGAGGGTGTGTTATGGATTTCAGTTGTCCCAGTCACATGAAATCAGGAATAAACAAATGTCCGTGGTCTTGCACGAGTCTCCTAAGAGCATGTAGAACTACTGTAGTTTAATAGGTAAATAACTGGAAAATTAAAAATTCAGTAATTACACTCCAGTAATCTGTGATTAACAAACACCTCGTGCTTTGCTTTTGACTATAATGTCTGCAAAGTAACAGTTCTGAAATAAGGCATAAAGCTGTGGTGGCCTCCATCCTCAAATGTAACACAGATAATGTAAAAAAAAAACCAATAAAAAACCCCCCAGTTTTTCTATCCAGTGTCAGCCAGGGTTGAAGATGAAGTGATACGCTGTGAGTTACGGAACTGTAAACAATGATTAACTTGCAGGTGCTCAACACTGTACAGAATCCAGCTGAAGTGGTTAGCATGCTAATGGATCAGGCTGTTAATATCTAAACACAAGGGCATACATATTTGGATATTTATTTACTACTTCCTAATCATATGATTGCCGAGTAGTCTTGGTATTCAAAATCTGAGTAAGGGTGCTGCCACAGGGCTATGAGTTAATTCAAAGTAGTATGTGTGTTATACAGACCACTGCTGAGGGTGGTACCTGAAGGCATGGCCAGTAGTGAAATCTATCAGTTCCCTCCCAGAAATTGTTTAAGCTGGCCAGGAAGCAGAAGCTTTGTTCTTTACAATAAAAGAGCGAGGATTTTGCTTTTCATGTGAAATCATTATATATACAAACAGAAATGGTAACGTCATGTGATTAGAAAGGTGCCCTATAGTGTTACTGTTTGTGGTTTATTTTTTGTAGTGGTTTTCTCCGCCGCCTCCTTTCTGTCCAGGGCTAATTACCCTCACAGTCATGCAGTTCTCCTCCTAACTCTGCAGACATGATCAATGTGTGGTACAACTTGTATTCAAAAAGGTTTGCTAGTTTCTATAGCACTGAAGCTTGCATAAACTTGGGAAGTTGGCAGGAGTTTTCTGGACTTCAGTGGTTTCTGTAGGGCAAGAACAGCTACTCTGCAGGTATCATCTCTCAGACAGTTTAGTTATTAAGTAGAAGTACAGCTTTCATTAGTTTATTTTAGACACTTAAGCATTTTTCTGAAATTATTTTTTTGTATTGTAACTAGGAGAAGAGTATGTCTATTACACTGTCTGTGCTGTGTCGGGAATCCTACTGATTTTATTGGAAATATTACAGTGTGTCTGACTAGCATTCTGTCAGAAGCATCACCTTTGTCTTGAAGGCAACTACCAGCTGTTTGGACAGCATGTGTTTTGGACGTGTCTGGCTGCCTCTGCTTGTATAAGGCCTTAACTGATGCATCCAGGTAGCAGGTGTTTGGGAGAGGTTTGAGGTGTGTATGAATTGCAGTACAGCAATTAAGGCAGCATATTCCGATCGTCAAAGGCTATGAGAAGTACCTCAAGTCTGATATCTCTCTGTAGATAGTGAGGCTCTCATGCAAATATAACCTCAGAATACTTTTCCTACAGAAATATATGCTGTCAAAATCGGTGTTTGTTGATGCTTCACAGGTAAGTAATTAATATTCTAGAAAAAAAATTCTCTCAAGCAAGTTAATTACTGTGTGGAGGGGGTGATCTTGCAAACTTGCCTGTGTAGGTTTGGGTTCTGACTGTGCTTAGCGGTTGCAGGTGAAAAGAGATAATTTTAGGACAAAACACCTTTTAGTCTGTCACTCAAATCTATTAAATAATTAAGAAAAATAAATGCAAAACCAGCTTGACAAATTTCAATGACTTACTAAACTGTGGAGCAATCTTGAATAAAATAATTGTGATTATTCAGATGGGAGGCTGAAAGGATCATAATTTTCATGTTAAGGAGAAAATGTGACACCCTGCCAGGCAGATAAAATGTTGAACCTTCTTACTGTTCCGTGAGAGTGATGATTTTGATAGAAGAATGGGTTGTGTTTGTTTCAGCTATGGTGTTATTTCTCTTGGTTTTCATTTATTCTTAATGTATTTTTGATGAGGATAAACCTTTATCGTAAGGGAGGCAGGAATATGTTGAAAGGAAGAGAATATGAAAAAATGTGGCAGTGATTGCATTCGTTTTACGCTGGGTATGCGCTTTTCTGAGTCTGTCATTGTTATGAAAAAGATTTAATTTAAGCACTAGTTTTAGAATTTATTTTTTTTTTCTCCCCAGTAAATTGTCCCTTACATTGGTTTAGCTTTGTATAGCCATTCTGATATTATTTACAGAAATACCACGTAGCTATGTCTGGAAGTAGTTTAAATAATAGTTTAAATAATTATGGAAATAGATAAAATCTCTGTGTTTGTCATTGTTAAAACTTTTAAATAACAACTTGGTGCTTACTTTCAAATTCAGGAGTTTTAGGAGGATAGAGTTAATCTCAGAAATTGCTAACTGTATGAGTCACTAAATTGGGAACATAAATACTCATAATTTTTGGAAAGAACTTCTTGACATTGTTTTGCTGCATAACGTCAACTGCAAAGACAATAGAGTAAGATTAGCTTTAAAGTAGCTGTTTGCATTTGAAATGATAGTTTATGAAAAAACATCATAACTTTTTGCTGCTTTTTGCTTGTTAAACTGACTGAAGTCTAGCACTAAGGTTGCAGGAGAAGCTAGATTGTTACGCTCTAGTGTTTTGTTTGCTTGAATTGTTAAAAAGAAACAAAAACTTGGAGGGAGAAAAAGGATAGAGAAATGGCCAGTGCTGGAGAACTCTTCTTGCACGCTGATAGAATGGGTAGGTTGTCTTGTTTACTGTCTGCTGCTGAAGCCAGATACTTGAAAAGACACATCTGGATCTTTTAGTCCAGAGAGAAACAGATCTGTCTCAGAATGACATATGTAATTATACCATCAGTGACAACAACATTCTTTGATATCTAGTTATATTGAATGGAATATAGTACTTGGTGTTCTCTGTATTCTGCTTAAACAGTATATTTAATTTTGTATGTGCACCTTCTGCATTTTAAACCTTGTTTATAACGATCTGTTCAAGTCTTTGCTAGTATTTCATAATGTTAGATTTTATTTTATTTCCTAATCAGATAAGAGAGTTTTTGTTGTGTTTTACTACTAAGACATGAAGTACCGAAACATTAAATTCCCCCCTCCTTTTTTTTCAGTTGATATAACAATCAACTAGCATCCCTGAAAGTGACAACAAAGCTTATAAACATCCCCTATTTCTCTCTACACTGGCAAAGTTTCTGAACTGAAACCACTAAAACACTCAAAGCTCCTGATAAGCTTGCAGATTGGTTAGTGCAGTTGAGTCCTTGCTCTTCTAGTCTTTATTGCAGTAATGTTCAGTATTCTATAATTTGCTGATGTGCTGTATAGACTAAACCAGCAGTCTGATTTATGTTACAAAAGCATAACTCTTACTTTTGCAGCAATGACCACCTTAGGAAAATCATGTGTTTGTATTTTGGGAATAAAATACATGTGTGTGAAGTACCTATGTAAAACTTACCTGCACTTCTTAAGAGGACAGAAGGTGACTATCCTGTCTCAAGGACAGAAAAAAACCCCTTCAAAAATATGTATTGAAAAAGGTTGTCCAAAACCTCATTCTTTAGTGCATCAGGTGCATTTTTAAAGTTTTCAGGAAGGTGAGTAATGGTATGCCACGTGTTCATTGAGGTCAGAACTTTCTTGAAACAGCCACAGAGTGTGTGTGAAACAGTTTATGGTATGCTAGGCTTGGATTGATGTGATTACGCAAGGTGAAATTTCTCAGCACTGCCTGCTACTTGGAGTTGTGGTCAGGAGAAATACTCTTCAAGAGCTTCTTAAGTTTTCACTCTGATTTCACTGAAGTATGCTTTAGTGGTATTAAGATGTTTGGTAACTGCAGTATCTGAGAGCCTCAGAAAAGCAATTTGAATAAAAGATTGATTTTGGTATTTGTTGTAATGCAGTTAAATAATGAAGTTTGGTTTAAGGTTTAAATCTGCCCTTCAACAAGCTATTTGCTGAAGGCGGTTGCTGGTTAGGAGCTGAGGGCTATCAAGATGTGAGATACTGTGTGCTTGCTAACTTGGTGTGTGGAAATGTGACTTTTCAGAAAAGAGTACAAGAGTAAATGTGTTTGTTCACGAGATTACAGTCTTTTTTTTACAGCTAATAAGGAAATGGAAAGTTTGCTCTTCAAAGATGTTCTGATGCACAATTGCTAATTAGTAATCTAATGCTCAGCTTTTGTGAATGTAAAGACTTCTGCTTGAGCGAATGACAATCTGTAACACTCCTTTTTTTTTGTTTTCTTCTTTGTTTTTTTTTTCCTTTGCAGTAGATGTCCAGTACTATAGTGATGCTACTGCCTTATTGTTCATTAAAAATAGTAATAGTTTCTGCATTGACTAGTCTTAGGGTTCAGTAAAACTTTTTTCACAGCTCTCTTATCAATCAAGTATAACAAAATACTATTTCAACAATGCCAAGTATTTTGGTGAAGGCAAGGAGCTGTGGGAACATGTTTTATGAGAAGATATTGCTTACTTTTACTTTAACCATAGTGAACAGCTGTTGAATGATACATTATTTTTTGACTACCACTACTGTGAATATCTCACTTGTCTAGAGATACAAATAGGGAGTGAAGGGAAAGGCAGAAAATATTTATTTATTTATTTTTTAGCCCGAGGATCAAAGTGTACCTCCACTTTGTAACACAAGCAGAAAAAGTAAAAATAAAAAAATAAAAGCTGCTCCCCCTCCACCAAAAAAAAAAAAAAATAAAAAATGGCTGGGGGAGAAAATGGGCTTTGTGTAGGGAATAATGATTTCAAAAAGATCAGCTAATACTTTCCCCATTCTGCTGGATAGAAATCACGGGCTGCTTTGAGCCCATGGACTGCTGCAGTTTGAACATTTTACTTGAACCTTCTCTTTTTTTCCTTGTTCAAATGATCCTATAATGCTGTTCTGTGCAGATGTTTGGAGGCTTGAGTGCTGTGATGTACTAGATCCTTCCCCCCCTCCCCTTTGTTTTTGTCCTTTTTTGACCTATTTTGGCCAATTGCAGGACTTAGAGAATTAAATCTAAATACAAATGAATAAAATACACTTAAATATACTTTTCAGTTCTTGAGCCAATGGCTTACCACTACGAGGCTTTTTTCTGCCATTACAGGGTGTAAGAGTCTACTCTAAGGCAAACGGACTGATAGCCCTTCAGATGATCAAAGTTAATGATTTTAATGGAAGCATAAAAATGAGTTTCGTTGTGGAGATAACTTAAGGGAATTTTGAGGTGCATGCTTCCTTCTGGGTGCCTTACTATTAACCGATCTATACTCCGTCATAGAAGACTATGATAAATTTCTGATGTCTTTTCAAAACCAGCAAGGATGTTTCCTCAAGGCTGTTTCCTCAAGAAGATACTGACAGCAGTATTAAACATAGCTGCTATAAATAAAGTCTTTGACATTGTTTTCCTGTGTTTTTGTTGAGAATTGCCTTTTGCCCACTTCCTCCTATTACAGCACAGTACAATCTCCAGGACAACACCTAACTCAAGTGCATGTTCCTCATGTGGAACAATCAAGGTTTAGTGTACAAACAGATGATAAGAAACAGAATATGTCTGAAGCAGTGTGTTTTAAATTAATATTCATTGACTTGCCTTGGCATCTGGCTTCAAGTTATTACGAGGGAAGGTGATAGATTTATTTTCCTTCTTCAAGTTTCATCCTGTATAGTGCCTATGCCATAAAGCTCAAGCGCAAACAAGAGTTGGATGGTGATATAGAAAGAAGCACCTGTGAATAGCATGTGTTTTTCTGAACGTTGTTCCTCTGCTTCTTGACTTGCATTTAATTTTCTAAGATGTTATTATTACTGGAGGCTGATTTCTAGGTATAGTGTTAGTCTTCTGCTTGAATAAATCCTGAGTTAGTATATTCCAAAGAAAATTTTACTTTTAATTTTTTGTGGTTCACTTTGAATATAAACAATATTTTCATATTGTTTATATAAGCCTTTCAGTAACTTAACTTTTCACAACAGAACAATTCAGTTGAAGCAGATTGTGTTCACCAGAAATTCTTCTACAAAAATATTCTTAAGGCTTGAAAAAAACATATCCTCTTCTACATCTTAAAATAGAAAAGTTTTAATTCAAAAAGTAGTTATTTATTCTGAAGAAAGAGCAGTCTGTGGCACAACAGAGAGTCCGGATGCAACCTATAGGCAGGTAATTTTTCACTGAAATAATTTTGCAGAGAAGGAGTGGCAATATTTGGTATCCGTGGCTTTGGAACGTGTAGACGGATACCACTTTTCCATTTGTCATTTAGAAACTTTAAAACTTCTGGTATTTTGAGAAGGCCATAAAACTTGTCAGTGATGTGGGGATCAGCTGTTTAATTACCTGTTTCTCCCTTTGAAGAGTCAACTAGGACCTGTGTAGACCTGTTGTCAGGAATAGGATGTCAGAAGAGTATCCCTGATGGCTTTCCAGAAACTTGTCTGACTCACTGCTGTCCAGCCTCCACAACATGAACAAGAAGTGCTGCTGGATGGCAACACTGAATGGACACTTGGTCTCAAAACTTTAACAATCTCCTCCATCTCAAAAGACAGTGAGGAAGGAAGAGCATGATTTGCAGAAACTGGCTGATATTGTCCACTCTGTATCAGCTGGCTGCTATGTCTCTCTCCTCCAGGTGTGTAAGTGAATAGTGAATTTGTTTAGGTAGTGGGTGACTTGACAGATCTCTATTAGTCTTGGAAATTGAGCAGTAGAGGCTGCAAGAGCATGACTGTCAATACAGAATACAATGCTTGGTATCAAAAAAGCCTGGTGTCTTCTCCAGCATATAGACATCTTTCTGAAGGTGTGGTGGATGAGATCCTGCTATCAGAATGAATAAATGCTGGCCTCTTGATGCTCTTTTATGTTGATTTATGCATGTCTCTTGATTCTTTTTATGTTACAGAAAACACCAGAAGCAGATTTTTCTAAGCCCCTGAGGTTGTTGAGGGAAAGGAGTACAATGTGGTTTTCTTTGTGGAACATGTGCAAACCTAAATTTGGTTTATGCCATATTTCACTGATTTTCCTGTTAGATGTAGGTCAGCCTTTATCATCAATTGTTCATAGAAAAGTTCCTAACACAGTAACTTTTATCATTTCTTCTGTCCTCTGCTTTTATTCTAGTTGTGGAAGTTTCAATGCAGAGATATGTATGGAGTGTTTGCTTAGGTGTTTCCAAGGAAGGGGAGGGCAGTGCTAAAAATTGGTTTTCACTTTTGTCATAGATTGAACACTTGTACTGCTGTAGTACTTGTTCAAAAGTGAATACAAGTTGTTTGTTGGGTTGTTTTTTGTTTGTTTGGTTTGGGTTTTTTTGTGGTGTTTGTTTTTCTTTGGGGTTTTTTTGGTGGTTGTGGTTTCTTCTTTTTTTCTTTATTTCCGGAATGGCAACCTTGTTGGTTTGCAATTTATATCTTTCATCTTTCAACTTTCAGAATTAATGGACTTCTTTTAACTTTCCCTTGAACCTTTGATCTTATTAGTACAAGTGATTGTAAGAGGAGGTAAAACTCTTGTTGGCAGAACTTGCATGGTCATTGAAGCATCTGGGCTTTCCTAACGTAGAGCAGAAATTCATTACCAAAAGATAAGTTTTAATTTGTCAGTCAGGAAATTGCCTCCTGAAAGGGGAACTCTGCAGAAGGTGTTTAAGTGCAGACTCTTCATTGTTGCTTCAAAATATATTCCAGAATAACTCCCCTCTTCCTGCACTGTTATAGACTAGAGAGGGAAGTAATTTAACTTTAAACACTTGCTGCTGCTGAGCCACTTCTAGAATTATTAGTTTTTTGGGTGGGTTTGGTGGTTTGTTTTTTGTTGTGGGTTGGTGTTGGGTTTGGGTGGTTTGGGGTTTTTTTATTGTTTTCTGAGTTTTGGTGCTTTGAGGTTTTTTGGGTGTGTGTTTGTTTTTTACTTCTGATCCCCTCTGCCTCTGCCTAATCCCACTTCAGAATCAGGAGTAAATTTGAGGTCAGGCACTGATCCAAAAAGAGGTCAGATGGCAAACAGTCTCTGTTCATGCCCTCACAGAGGTGAGGCTTTTGTTGTTCTCCCTTTCAGAATAGTTTTCTAGATCATTAAGACAAGATTTCAAGAACCAAACTTACTCAGAAGCAGACTGCGCGGAATTTCTATCCCTTTCTATTATGAGGCATGTAAAAAAAAATTCAAAATTAAGGATCTGTTATTGTAAGTCCATTCTGTTTTCTCCAGACCAGCAGTGCTGCATTCTCCGTTCTTGGCAAAGGACAGGGGAAAAAGACAACATTCATTCTAGTCAGGATCAGTTTTTGGTTGCTGATTTTAGAATAATAGAATCAAGGAATTTTGGTACTTCTGTCTGAGAAACGTGCTCGCTAGGGCTGTTTACTTCTGCATGGACAGAATTTTGAAATAAAGATAGGAATTCTCTTCAAAGCCCTTCTGTTGTGAAGATATCTGCCTGCCACTTACGGGACCCATGCGTAGTGCACAACTTTTGTTCTGTCCATGATGTCAAGTAAGATTTAACCTAGGCTTCACACAGGTTAAACCAGCTTTTTACTGATTATTTATAGCTTCTTACAGAAAGGAAGGGATTATTCTGCTGAGAAGCACAGCTTATTTTTTGGTTGTATTACAGAATCACAGAATGGTAGGGGTTGGAAGGGACCTCTGGAGATCATCTTGTCCACCCCCTCCTGGTAAAGCAGGTTCCCCCAGAGCAGGCTGCACTGGATCCCCATGGCCAGCTGGATTTTGGAAGCCTCTAGAGAGGGAGACACCACAAGCTCTCTGGGCAGCCTGTTGCACTGCTCTGTCAACCTCAAACTAAGGAAGCTTTTCCTCATGTTTAGATGGAACTTTCAGTGTTCCATTTGTTTGCATCGCCCCTTGTCCTGTCACTGGGGACCACTGGAAAGAGACTGGCCCCATCCTCCTGACCCCTGCCTTTTTAGATATTTATAAGCACTGTTTATAAATGTTTTAGTAGATACTAATTAATATACAGTTGAACCTGTTGTCTGTTAATCAGTTAGGTCTTTGTGCTGATCATAATAGAAACTAGGTGTCAAGTCAAAAAAGATGACTTTGATGGCTTTTAAAAGAAGGGTGGGGGAAAAAAAGCTACTATAGGTGTAAGAAGTTCTGTGTCAACTTTGTGGATCCTGTTACCAAAAAATAGTAGTGTTTCGTGGTGAAATTAACTTGCCTTGTCTAGAGACTTCATTTGTTCTTACCATGGAAGTTATTTGAAGGACCTTTGGCCTTTTGGGAGTGCTGTAGTTTGGTGATGGGTATGGCTAGAGTTGGAATATGTCTGTGCTGGTTTTGAGAGTGACTTCAGATATGAACGAACTGTTGTGAACTGTTTTCTGAAAATAATCAAAGTGTGACCTTGAGTTATCAAAATGTGCATCTTAAGTTACTAAAATAAGCTAAAATGCTTCTGTAAATCTTTCCGTATCAGAAATCAAACAGTTCTCTTTCAGTGTTGTGTGGATCATTCCATGGCAACGCTAGCTGGGACTGCTGCTCTGAATTAACATAACTGACACTATGCATAGTCCTGGATACAGGCTTGCTGACATCAACTCTTTTGGCATGTGTTCAGAAAAGTAAACAAAAGACAATCAGTGTTGAGTTTGGCATAACTGGAAAGTCCACAAAACTGCCAAATCCTTCTCAATGTATTCATCCAATTAATCCCATTGATTTAGAACATTTACTTAAGGGAGTAAAACACACTGTATTTGGTCTTAAAAGTTCTTGTTGTAAAGTTTTGATATTTCAGTGAATTAGTAAACACATTCTTCATTTATATTGCATTTACATGTTTTTTTGATGTTATTGTTCCTTTGTAGAAAAAAAATGAATTCTGAAAGCTCAGCACTTACCATGAGTAGCCCTGCTGTAGTAAACCAGTGTGTCAGAGGAGGAATGGGAGAAGAAAAAGTTTGGTAAGCTTTACTTGTAATTTTCTGAGAGGTTAGTAGACAGCAATATTGGGAGATGTAGTTTTAAAAGTAAGTAAAAAAATTGTTATAAATGTTTGTGTTAATTTTTCATTATTGAGCAACAGTGAAGGAAAAAGGGAAATAATTTTTCATTTTGGTTTTGAGTTTTTAGCAGATGACCGTGGGACATAGTGTCATGGGGGATGGGCAATGGAAAAACCTCTTGTTTACTTCAAGAGTGTACCAGTTGTACTCCTGGAATCCTTTGCATATGGCAAATGTCTTAATCTGCCAGTGCTGTTGCTATGCTTGTGCGATGCTATTGCTAGTACCCTTCAGTACTGTGCAGGCTTGGGAGACATTGCAAAATCCAGTTTCTCTTTGTTATTTACGACAGAAGTAAAATGTACTCTGTATGGGTGAAAAAAACAAAACACAACAACACAAAAATGAAAACCAACTATGCTGTTCAGTGGTAGATGTGGACATATGGTTACTCTTTAGGACAATTATTTTGTGAAAACTGCCATTGACCACCCAATTTTTAGCACTTTCCTTGGTGTTTTCATGAAGGGAACAGGGTGTTGAGAAGGCATTGAGACTATTTCAGCTACGTTAATGAGATCCTTTTATTGATCCTGCTGATTTTTGCTTGCTGTTGTGAAGTAGGGTATAGCTAGGCTTTTGTTACAGTGTTTATTTGCCGTGTAGAAAACAACCAAATAAGCTCATGACAGGAAGCATGGCAACTGTATGGACAAAAATCTAACATTGTTTTCGTAGTCTTGAGAAATACTCTTGAAAAGCTAAAGAAATAAGTAAATATTAGAAATTAATGTTATATTTCCTACTGGATGCTTGTTAGGAAATCATGTAGAACCTTCTTGGTTCTGTTTTTGTGTAGGATTAAACTAACAACATCACAGAACCTGGAAAGTAGATTCTTTTTAAATGTCTCCCACTATACTTCTACTGTTCTTGGAACACCATCAAAGCTAGAAACAAAATCTTTGCACGAAAGGGCTGGATGAGGAAGACTTGTGAGCTCCCCTCCTGACTCCCAAATCTAGTGATGGTGGGAATTTTAACACAGTGTTCCTTTGAGCTCTTTCACTCTTCCCCCCCCCCCCTCCAATCCTGCTTGTGGTGTTGAGCAATATAATTTCATTTTCTTTGTCATTTCTTTGTAATGCTTCATGGCAATTCTTGGTAATGTTGACTAAAATACTGGGAAAGTATAATTTATATTATCAAGTATTAGAGTATCATGAACAAATGGTATGATTTGTTATATTGTGTAACTGATCTTAGAGAAAGTGGTGGAAAATAGTGGAATTTACTTGTCTAATAGTCTTTGATTTGCCTTTGGTTTTATCTATCTAGCTCTCCTTTTCCTCCTCCAAATTCTTGTCTATACTTTTTGTGTGCACTTAACTACAATTTCTTTGACATACATCCTGTCATACTTGCTATTTTTTTAACTCCTTGTGTTCTAGCAATTCTTCATTAAATTAGTCAGAGGTTAGAGCAGAAATTGTTCTCTTCTTCAGGGATGCTTAGGAGTTCTAATTAGGAGATAAACCAAATTTCTTTTTCTTTAGACATTGTAAAATTACCTTGGGATTTCAGGTTAAATAAATATCCACAATTCCACGAGCTCAGCTGCAGGAGCAGAAATACTCTCAGTCCCTCCCTTTGTCTATGATAGGTAGTTATTTAGTGATTCACTGAGATGTAGATAATTGTTTGACATTGTAGGATTAGTTTAATTCTATTTGCATAACACTGGGAAATAAAGGTTTCAATAACCACTAGAATATTTACACTGGTTAGGTAGTCACCACTATATATGTGGATACATGCTTGATAAATATTTTAAATCAGTAAGATAAATGTGGAATGAAAATTTTTAATTAGTGTCTCACGCTGTAAACTTTTTTGGCTATGAGTAAGTATGTCATGGTTTATCAGAGTGCTAATCAGGGGTGATAGAAACTTCGACTGATTTGTCTTGACACTGAAGTGTTTATTACTGGAAGATAAATCAATGAACACTTAAGCGGTTAAGGATATATTGAGATTTAATTCCTTCAGGGGCAGAGAATGATATATGCTGTCACAGGTTTTGTGATACCCTTTTATATTGAAGTGCCATGTATTAGCTTATAGAAGTGGTACAAAGGGCCAGGTTATCTCTTGGAGAAAATTGCAAGGCTTGTGCTGAATTACAAGGAGCTAAAGATATTTAACCCAACTTAAGGTGTGCTTCTCTATCTTCTTAAGTGTGTTTCAACTTGTATATCATCTAACAATAGAACTTCTGCTAGTTTCTTATTTTGTAAACCAAAATCTTACTTGTTAAAAAGAGCATCATGTTTGGCAGCTTAGTTGGGTTTTTGATTTGAGAAGATGAGAAGCAGAAGCAGTCTGATGCATATCTGGTATAATGAATGGCAAGATGTGGCTGAGGAGTTCTGTTCTATGACTCGGCTGTTACTTGGTGAGTGCAATGAATACAATAGAGAAAATGTCATTTAGATCTACGTGCAATATATTTGAAATTTTCAAACTTTTTTTTTATATTTTGGGATTTTTTGAGTACTAGAGCTGAATAAATTTTTTTTCTCGGCCTAATAAAGTGCAGTGTTGTACTGCATTGCTGCTTCATGCATTTACTATTGTTTTTTCGCTGTCTGATTCTTGAAACATGTTGATGTTCCGATGGGTTCACAACTCTTTTGGTTTTGTGAAAATATGACTATTAGTGAGGATTCAGCAATTCCATTTCATCAGGATTTCATATCTGCATACTTTAGTACCTCTAGTAGATAAAAATTGAATTCTCCAACTTGCAATGCTTCACTTGCTTCTATCGGTTTGTTCTTGGTTTTTTGGTTTGTTTTTTTTTTTTCCCCAACATGCACAAGAACACAGCAGCAAAAAAAATGTTCGTGGGAGCACTGGCGTGACTGCTGTGAATGTCTGGTAACTAGAGTGTACCACAGCAGAGTTCATGTGTGCACCAAACGAAGATCTTCTTGATAAGCAGGAATACTGAGAAATGTAGCTGATAGTAATTGATGCTATGACCATTCACTGTCTGAGCTAGTATGGAACAGTGCTTCAATAAAGGCTTGAGAGCCTTGAAATTCTGGAAGCTACTGATTTGGCAGATTCTCAGTTTTTTAATGTTGTAAGTTGCAAGAAAGGAACTAAAGATAAGGAAGCAAATGGGAGCTATGTCAATTCTTCTGTGCCTACTGTTAAAGTAGCAAGTTGGCACATTGTTTTTCAAAACAAATGTGCAGGGGAGTTGCAATTTTTCCAGGTTTTGTTATTGTATGTGGGTTTATAAAGTGTTTCCTCCAGGCTGGTGAAATCTTGCTAGTCGCTTCTATATGTTTTCACATAGGATTGTCAGGAAGTATTTCAGCTTTTTAAAGCTAATAATTGAAATTTGGGGCTTTAGATCTCTTCTGTGACCGAGTTTGTGGTGCCTTGGCTTTCCATTTCTGTCTCCAAGTACTCTGTCATGTTGCTTACTGAGTATGCAGTGCTCTTGTATTTCTATGACAGTCGCCTTCACTTCTAGAGAAAATTTGTCTGAAAGCTGCCTGTCATGAGGTTCTATTGTGGAATCAGTGATTATTGATTCTACATAATTTTGAGGTAGCAGAAATTTAAGATTTATTAACACTATTAATGGGAAATCACAAGATTAGGTTGTATGATTTTTAACAATACCAGTTATCATAGTGATTTCATAAAATTTACTGTAATCAGCACAGCGACTTCAAGAGTTGAAAATGGCACAATTCACCCAAGACTCCCAACAAAGTTTCCTAAATCAAATCACACAAACACACGCACAGAGATACAGAAGTTAACCTATGATCGAGATTTATTTTTTTTTTCTCTTCTTCCAAATTCTAGTAAATTATTGTTACCAAATGATGTTTGAAACTTCACAAAATCTAACTGCAGTGAATTGGAATTCTCCTTCATCAGCATTTGTCAGCAGAGGATCTTTGATCTCTTCGTTAACGTTTATCAGCAGATGATCTTGGAAATCCTTGGAAAATGTATTCTTCAAAATCCTTGTGAAATGTACTCTTAGAAATCTTTGCAAAATCTACTCTTAGAGGTGGCCCAGTTCAGGAGGAGATACCGGGTCACAGCCTGCTGTGATCCTGGAAAGTTCTTAAAGGTCTTATTTAGGATTACAAGATGATTTGCTTTGGTCAGCATTTTTTTTCATTTGGTTACAATTCTTGTAAGGTATTTCTGGCTCCTTCCAGAGTGGGCTCTGATCCAGGCAGCAGGAGTTTCAGGTACAGTTAGGGAGTGCCTAATAGTCCTAACTCACTGTCAGGCAGCAGGAGTTTCAGGGCTGGCTAGGAAGTGCCTAATCATCGCAATTCACTGCGTTTGTAGCCAAGACAAGAACATGATCTTTGCTGGTCCTGACATTGCAACTGTGGCGCAGGTGGTCTGCACAAAGGCTCTGAAGAAATAAAGCTGTGCGTTTTAAAACTACTCAAACAAGCATTGTTATATGTGGATTCCAGTGCATTCTTGCTGTCTTTGTATTTATGACTTGACTTAAACTGGGTTTGGGAACAGAAACGTCTTTAAATCATTTTTGTTTGTTTGCTGCTGTAACAGCTAGGTTGTTTTGGTTTCAGTTTTCCTGTCCAATCTGTGATGGAAGTGTTTTTGTAATCTATAAAGCTATGTGGTTACTGATG
The DNA here is from genome assembly GCA_024336885.1 of Actenoides hombroni. Taxonomy (NCBI): domain Eukaryota; kingdom Metazoa; phylum Chordata; class Aves; order Coraciiformes; family Alcedinidae; genus Actenoides; species Actenoides hombroni. Next base: position 2,475,654 of record WUAM01000389.1, on the reverse strand, counting down.
CTTATCTTGGCCGAGGGAGCAGTGGCGTACATATAACAGTGTGAAGTATCTTATGTGAGAACTTTAATGTGGGATCTCTGTCAGTTTTTAAGAGTTAGGTTATTTCATTGGGGGCTAGAATTACAGTCAAGTTTCTGCACTAAACTTTAATAGAAGAATAACTTGTTTTCTAATAAATTTACTGTAGAGAAAATGACAATTTCTATCTATTATTTTTGGTGACTTCTGGGGGAAGGGGAGCTGTTGAAACTCTCTCTATATAGTGAGAAGGAAGACAAACTTGATACTAAACTTAGATATTATAAAAATTAATTGCAAAACCCAGCTCTGTAATACATTGAAAGAGAAAAGTTTCCTGTCTTAGTGTGAAGGTATCGAGGGTGCAGTGACATTGATAGGATCTTAACTCCTAACATTGGCTGGTGTGATGCATGGCACTGCTGCTCATCGTGCAGTTGCGGCTGTGCAGCCCTTCCAATGAGCTTGGGTCAGCCATCCACCCTACATTGTGTCTGTGGCCTCATGCCTGAAATGCAGGCTCTGCAGGAAGATGCCTCAATGTTTTCTCACAAAGTTAAGAGCCTACTTTTCTTGCTTCTTATTGATATAACAGTCCCTTCAGCTTGGAATTATCTATATGAGGGCTAGATGCCATTACAAGACATTGCACTGCTCCTATTTAAAGGAACATGGGGTGATAAAAATTACTGTCTTTCGTGGGGCTGTCCTTGGGATTCTAGAAATTTATCCTGTAAACTTGATGTGGTTGAGATTTTGAGGCAGGAAAGAAAGTAGTACAATATGGAAACCCCGAGTACGGAAGGAATTGGCTGATGCAGTTGCAAAGCCACTGTCCATAACGTTTTAAAAGTTATGGCAGTCAGGTGAGGTCCGTAGTGACTGGAAGAAAGGAGACTTCACACTCATTTTTAAAAAGGGTAGAAAGGAAGTCCCTGGGAACTACCGACCTGTCAGCCTCACCTCTGTGCCTGGGAAGATGATGGAGCAGATTCTCCTAGAAGCTCTGATAATGCACATGGAGGACAGGGGGATAATTCAAGAGAGTCAGTATGGCTTTTCCAGGGGCAAGTCCTGCCTGACCGATATGGTGCCTTTCTACAGTGAAGTAACTGCATCAGTGGACTAGGGAAAAGCTGTGGACGTCATCTATTTTCACTTTGACAAGGCTTTTGACAATGTCCCCCACAACATCCTCCTTTTTAAGTTGGAGAAATATGGGTTCGATGGGTGGACTGTTCAGTGGATAAGAAATTGGCTGGATGGTCACACCTAGAGAGTAGTGGTCAATGGCTTCATTTCTAGGTGCGAAAACATCACAAATGGTGTACCTCAAGGGTATGTACTGGGACCAGTGTTGTGTAATATCTTCATTAATGATGTAGACAGTGTCATTGAGTGCACCCTTAGCAAGTTTGCTGACAATACTAAGCTGGGTGGTGCAGTTGATATGCCATAGGGACGGGATGCCATCCAGAGGGACCTGGACAGGCTGGAGAGGTGGGCTCAGATGAACCTGATGAGGTTCAACAAGGCCAAGTGCAGGGTCCTGCACCTTGGCCGGAGCAACCAGCATTATCAATGTAGGCTGGGGGAGGACATGCTAGAGAGCAGGCCTTTGGAAAAAGACTTCAGGGTACTAGTAAATGAAAAGTTGGACATGGGCCACCAATGCGGAATGACAGCCCAGAAGGCCTATCGGATCCTGGGCTGCATCAAAAGAAGTGTAGCCAGCAGATCCAGAGAGGTGATCCTGCCCTCTACTCTGCCCTGGTGAGACCCCACCTGGAGTACTCTGTCCAGCTCTGGAGCCCCCAACACAAGAAGGACATGGACCTGTTGGAGCGTGTCCAGAGGAGGGTCACAAAAATTAGAGAGCTGAAGCACCTCTCCTATGAAGACAGACTGAGAGAATTGGAGTTGTTCAGCCTGGAGAAGAGGAGGCTCTGGGGGCACCTTAGAGAGACCTTCCAGTACCTGAAAGGGGCCTGTAAGAAAGCAGAGGAGGGTCTATTCACGAGGTTTGTAGTGACAGGACAAGGAGTAATGGCTTTAAGCTAGAAAAGGGTAGATTTAGGTCAGACATTAGGAGAAAGTTCTTTAATATGAGGGTGACAGATCACTGGAATAGGTTGTGCAGAGAGGTGGTGGAGGTCCCATCCCTGGAGTCATTCAAGGCCAGGCTTGATGAGGCACTGAGCAGACTGACCTAGTTGGAGATGTCCCTGCTTGTTGCAGAGGGGTTGGAATAGATGACTTTTGGAGGTCCCTTCCAACCCAATACATTCTATTCTCTGAAACCCAGAGATTCAGGGATAGGTGGACTACATACTTGCTCTTGCACATCTGGCTTCTCCTATCTTTAAAACTAGACCAGCTCTAAATGGAGGAATGTTGAATGGAGCAGCAAGTTTATGGTTTGTTCTCAAGCATATATTATTTATACAATCAAATATTCATTCCTTTAGTTAAGTATGTGCTGTTATCTCTGATAAGAAAACCGTAAATATTTGCCAGAAGCAAATATTTAGGAATAAGAAACAAGAAACTGTGTACTGTGTTCCAGAAAGAGATTTACTTTGGGTTTTTTCCACTTCCTTTTTAAATAGTCCAAGTCATTAACTTCTCTGGAGTTTGCTATTTAAAAAGAGGGGAAAAAACCAGCAGTGGTCTTGTGTCTCTGATTTTGAGTAGGTCACCCACACCTACACCAAGGATTTATTTTTCTCTTTTTTTCTTCCAGCAGCTTTTTGAAGTGGTGTGGCTCTCCAGAATGTGGCTTCTATATATGAAATCATACCACTTGCTGTATTTAATCATTATAATGAAATTCTGAAACTTTTCATTCACTAAAGCCTGTCAAAAGAAGTGAAAAAACACCCATGAGGAAAACATTCAGGAGTGAAGCATCACAATAACTCTGGCTTTTGCAGTGAAGCTCATTTAAAACACTCCAGCCTCTCCATTGCATGTTCCTATTTTCGCCATTACTTGCCACCACCTCCGCTGTGCCAATACTGTAGTGGTTCATTCTGTGAAGTAGATTAAAATAATTTTGGTTAAAAATACCTTTCCCAAAACAAGATGAATTTTTATTTCAGTAATTTTATATGTAGCACAGCCTTGGAAACTGTTGTTTAATACAACTCAGAGGGTGAAAAACTGTAGTAAGTATAGGGTAGGACACAGTGACCAAGCAAGTGGGGACTCATGTTTTGACCGCTTTACTAGGACTTTTTTTTGCCAAAAATAATGGGCTTTATCTTAAAATAGTAAAATAGAGTTACAAAATATAAAAGGAAAAGGAATCTCAAATAAATGGACCCAATTTCATACTCCTTTAGATAATTAATCATTATTTTAAAAAATTAGCTTTATGAATAAAAATTTCTTTTTGATCTTTATATTTGGTACTGTTTCATAACAGCATACAGTATTCTGTATGTATGTTTTCTAGCATTTGCAAAAAACTTCATAGGTGAACATTACTATTTTAAATGATTGGAAAAACATTTCTGGCTTCAGAAATGCACATGCAGTATGTATCTGTCTAGTCAAAGGAAGGAAGTAGGCTCGTGTAGTGAGAGTATTGATTTCAGTGGAGCAATATGAAGCTGTAAGAATTTATAGATCCAGTTCAGGAAGGTTATAGGACTACTTGAAAGACATTTTTCTTAGAATCAGGTCCCTCTTGTTAGTTCTTAAGTGTTGTATACAATGTCACAAAGTTAAAATTGGTACAGTGAAGGTACTCAGTTTGTTTAATACTATGAACACCGTGCAGTTCTGTTGACTTTACTGGGACTAATTCACTGTAAAATTAACTTGAGTGAATTATTACCACAAGAGTGAAAATTAAAAACTTTTCTACTGAAAAAATGATGTAGAGTTCTGAAGACAGTAATTTTGCCAGCCTGCTTCTAATAGCACATTTTCTGTAGGAGACAGGCCTCATTTTGTGTCACAGATGGTGGAAAAAAGAGACTGGAAAGCAAGGGAAAAAGAAATAAAAATACGGAGTGGCAAAAAGTCAAAAACTGCAGATTATCATCTAAAACAAGCAAGAATGCAACGTGGAAGATGGGACAAGAAGGTAGATGGAGGAGGGAGAGCTTCAGACAGCCCTAAATGTCTTTTAGCTGCACACTCACACTTTCCAGATAACTGATTATATACCTATAAATATTTGTGTGGCATGTCTATTGCAGTGCAGTCTCTTCAGCCCATAGTGGCTGGGTGTACTGTGGCTGAACTCTGATCTCAGCTGTGACGTGCTTTCTCACTTTTGTAATTCTAGGTTCATAACAGCTGTTGTTGAGCCAAACTTATTTTTAGTCATTCACTTATTTAGGACCCACCAAGCTTAGCGTTACACAGCTAGCTTTTAATGTGAGTTTAGTTATTAAGAAAAAAATGGTTCTACAGTGAAGTTCTGCCCGGTGGCTGGATAGCAGATCACTCCCTGAACATCTGGGTTATGTTAATATCTGTTGATGATTGTTTTATTTGAGCTTTAAATTTTGGAAATTCTTTGGTTCAGCTAAAGTGGATATTCTGGGGTATTGTGCAAAATGGATTTGAAGCATTTTTAAATTATTTTTATATTTTAAAATCTGCTATTTAAAAAACAAATAGAGATAACAGGGTCAACTGAGATAAAAAAATGTTTGGACTGACAGGCCCATGACTGCAGTGTGAGCAGAAGTAAGATAGGGAAGCAGTGGCGAGCAGCTGAAAATCTGCATTTTCATGCTGAGGTTGTATGTAGCTACCACATGGTAGATACTTACCTTAATGCATGTGGTTTTAATCTCTCAACCCTTCTTCCTTAACGAGGATCAGAACAGGGTAGCTCAATTGCTGCATACTGTACCTCAAAGACTGACGTGTACTCAGGCTGACTCCTAACTTGTGTGGGAAGTAAGGTTTTGTGTCATAAATCATGGTAATTTTGTTGCAGCTTTTGCCAACTGCTAACTGATGAAGGAAGAATTATGTGTCTGGAATCAGAGTGAGAAGAGAAACAAGTTTAACAACTTTCCCTGTTTCTCCTGTGTCCTTGTTCAATCAGTAGAAATGACTCATTCGGAAGAACTGAATTAAGATGGCTTTAGTCAAGTGCAGTTTAACTGCAGACCTTTGTGATTACAAAAGGCACAAACATGTTTGGAGAATACAAGGGTACAGTGTTTGCAAAAATAAGTCCCATAAATTGTAGATTAACACTTTAGATAGCTAGATACAATTAATGTTATTTACAAGAGGTCTTTCTAGTAACATCTAATTGCAAAGATAGGAAATACTCTTCTTGGCAAGCTGCAGAATATTCAGGATAGTTAGCATAACCTAACAATGATGACCCACTATTCTAATAGAGAAGCTAAATAAATGACTTCTGTGTTACCTAACTTTCATAGCTCATTTAATGTACTTCTCTGCCCATAAAAGGAGTAGTAGAATCGAAAATTGTTACGAAGGAATCATTTGCATTGGGACTTGCAGCCTGAGAGCCAGTCCCTTAAAGGAAGTGGGTGAAGATCTAGGGAGTGCCATAGAACGTGGAGAGGATGACTCGTATCAGCCTCTGTAGCAGACCCAGAGACAGCGAGAGCTGAGAACGTGCTGAAAGAGTTAACCCAAGAGCGGCCGCCAGCTGCTGACTTCAGTCTCGCATACACACGGAATGGGCTTGGTAACGGAGGAAAATATGCCCCAGAGGCAAATACAAGTTTAAACATATGTTTAATCATTGTTTCTTAGGAAACTTGGTATGGATTGCATTTCTTTATCCTGGATGGGGTAAAAAAAAAATAATCTTGCTTGCAGCTTTAAGAAAGAAGCAGCAGCTTTCAGCTTGCATGCTGACCAGCCTCGGAACCCACGAGGTGGCAGGGTTGGGACGGCAGTGAGAGGGGCTGTTTCCTCAGCTAGGCCAAGGAACAAGTTGCACTCGGTGTTGAACTCCCTGGTTCCCCTCTGTTTTCTGATGGTTTTCCTTTCCCCTTCCCACCCTGCCCTTTGATTTACTCTGGAACTGCATAACGAGATAGAAACAGAGGTGAGACTTATTGATTGCTTATTTCAAAAGCCTTCTTACTGGGCTAAGGCTTGTAGGTAATATTTAGTTGGAGGGAGGCGGGGAGGGTTGCAGGGGCTTTAGTTTTTTCTATTTTGGTGAAATATCACTCCACAGATTCCTGGATAAAGCTATCATCTGCATTTTCCACATGTGATTGTGTTCGCTCTAGGTCATACTTCAAATAATTTCTGTTGTTATTACATCTCTTGAGACATTTGCTGCATGCTTGATTATGACTATTGTATTCTACCTGCTTTTTCACGGTTATGTGTATCTCTTATTATAGCTGTTAGCCCCAGGAATTAGAGCAAATGTTTCTGAAATACCTAATTGGTTCCAATTCCATGTCAAGTAAAAGGTAACACCGTCTTTAGGCTGCCTGCAATGGTATTTTGTTTATAAATCTTAGTGAACAGTCTTTATGAGCCTTAGTGGACAGGCTAGTGACATGGCTTTTATATTCTCATGGACAGTTAAATGGAATGTTCACAAAGGGTGTATAGAGAGAGTGAAATATATTTAGTTTTTAAAGAGCTGAAGAATGTTTAAAACCTATAATTTGTAGTTACTTTGTAGGAAAGGAATGTAAAAATCTATCAGTCCCCCTGTCATTGAAAGTCTTTTCTTCCTGATGGAACATATTGGTGACATGTATAAAAGATATTTAATAAAAATGTCTTTTTGGACTTTCTGTGAAAGTCACACTCTGGACTGGAATAGGACTCGCTGGAACTGAGAAGCTGATTCTGTGTAGCTTTATCTCAAGAACCAGGCTTTCATTGTGGCATGTTAGGATTTTTGGTTGGTTTTCCCCCTCTTCCCCTCTGTGGATGAGGGAGGTGCATGCTGAGAGGGTGATAACCCAGGCATGGTGATTAGGCTTGGATCACCACTGTAAATGACTGATACCCTGTGGATGCAGACCTCAGCATCCCTAGCTTGTGTCTGTGGCATTTGCAAGTTGAAGTTGTTATAGTGGATCAGAACTGTCTCCTTCAGTGCAATCTTGGAAACACAGAATAAATGAATTTGCTTAGTTTAGAACAAGGATGAAATTTGTCGTTTGCCTTAATTGTTGGGGTTTTTTCCCCTGCTGCAGAGGCTCATCTTCTCATTCAGCTATACTACATCTTGCTATTTCCTTCTCTATTATTTTACAAAAAAAACCCCAGAAAAATTGCAGAAATTGTAAAAAATTATGTTTGCAATATCTGAAGCACGTTAACGAAGTTAGGGAAAATACTTACTTCTCTCCTTTATAGTCTATTCCAGTGATGGAAAAAATAACTTCTGTCAATAACAAATCACAAATTCTCATATGGGTTAATGTTTTTGGGCTGCTGTGGTGGTTTGACCTTGGCTGGACATCAGGTGCCCACCCAGCTGCTCTATCACTTCCCCCCTGCCTCCTCTCAGCTGGCCTGGGGGGGGAAGAAAATAAGATGCAACTGGTGGGCTAAGACAAAAGCAGTTTAATAAAGAAGCAAAGCAATGCTGCGCATGGAAGCCAAAGAAAACAAAGATTTATTCTCTACTTCCCATCAGCAGGCGATGTCTGGCCCTTTTCAGGAAGCAGGGCTCCAAACACATAGCGGTTGCTTGGGAGGACAAGCTGATGCCAACCCTCCTCACCCCTTTCTCCTAGCTTTTATAGTTCAGCTGATGTCATATGGTATGGAATAGCCCTTTGGTCAGTTTGTGCCAGTTGTGTCCCTTCCCAAGACCTTGTCCACCCCATCCAACTGCAGGGGGAATGTTAAAAACCATCCTTGGTGCTGTGTGAGCCCTGCCCAGCAGTAACCACACACAGGTTTGTTATCAGCACCTTTCCAGCTTTTGATGCAAAGCACAGCACTGGGAGGGCTGCTCTGGGGGAAAATGAACTCCAGCTCAGTCAGACCCAATAGAGTTGCCTTAATTTTCATTTCTCTACCAAAAATGTTTGACTGGCTGAATTAAATAGTCAATGATGTGGTACTTAAATCTTAATCAATAAGCATTTAATATATAGTGAAAATCTTACATGTTGTAGTAGAAGAGCTGTTTAGTATCTGAGTGGGTGAGTTACTCACTATCGAAAATACCTGTAAATGTTTCAGAATATCCACTTATATTTGGTAGTATTAAGAATGGGTATTTTTTTTCCCCTTGACTTTGATGTTTGACATCATTCTAAAAAGCGTAAAGCAAAACTGAGGAAAAACTAACCTGATCTAGCATCAGGAACAGAAGTACACTGTTTCCTGCTCTCTTGTCATCATCTCTGGCGTGTTTTACGCTCAGTGGTGAAGGTCAGAAGCTAACTGTATTTTTCTAGATGTCCAGTTAGTTAAGTCTTCATTGAAAAAATGGATTCCAAAGCTGTATTTAAGAAGTGAATTAAATCACTACTATACTTCAGAGCAGCAAATTATCTCTAAGAGGAGGAACTCTCAATTTTTTTGTTCTTGGTGTCTCCCCCACCCCACACCATACAGTAAGATAAAGATGGTTCTATTTTGAAAGCTGTATAATGTTTTTTATTCCACAGATGAAAATGCAAGTTGTATGTGATCAAATGGATTTAAAAAAAACAACAAAAACCAGTGCACTTTTTTTTTTTAATGGAGAATCTTTAATATACTGTTATAACAACTTTATTGCTGCAAATTTGTTAGAAATATTCACATCCAAAACTTCATATTGTATTATATTTTTACATTGCAGAACTCAGAAGATCTGGCAGGTTGTAACTGGGCCTGCTTAGGCATGTTTCTGTTGCTCTCATATCTGTTATTTGTCTAAATTAAGGCAGTAAGTGAAGTCACGTAAGTCAATTACAAATCAATGAGTGTTTTGTATCAAAGTGCAGGCAGGGAAATCAATGATATGCTTTTATTATACCTAAGTATATAGCACCCTTTCTGTCCCATCATTCCATAAGTGTTTTTTTTCTTCCCCCAGTTATCCTTTTTTTTATCTGAAAACTGACCTAACAAACTCTTTCATCTTTCTCCTCTGTTCTGTGTTGATGCGGACAGAGAAAATAGTGAGAAATGTCCACCAATGTCAATACAAAAGAAGGAGGAAGAAAAATGAGGATTTAGGAAGCTAAATTAGTTTATCCTTAAACATTGACATTTATTTGCTAATCTGCTGGTTTTTTGTTCCTGAAATAACAGAATAACCCCTTCAACCCTTGCCTTCCAGTCTGTCAGAATATGATGTGGTGAAACTTAGACAACAATCCAGTTAATCAACAGCAATGCCTGTTTTGTAGCATCTTCCTGATTAATTCTTGTAGAAGATAAGCTATCCAAAATTTGTTGGGCATCATATGGTCAACCCAGAGGTTAAATAATAGCTTTTTCATGGTCTTTATATTCTGTGGTTAAAAATAATTTTCCCTCCATAATTTCTCTGTGGGTTTTATTTAATCTGTGAGCATTTGCCTGGTTGTGTATTCTGTAATGGAGTACTTCATGGATTCTTTGGCATTTTGTTTCACTGGTAGTTTGAAAGGAATCATGAACTTTACCACATTCTGATTTGTATTTAATTATATATGGAGGATATTTTAAATATGTTTAATGTGTTTGTAGTCACTATTGACAGCTTGATTAAAAAGAAAAAAGAAAAAAAATTAAGCATAGGGAGAGGGGAATTTAAAAAGGGAAGGTTCTCAGATGTATTACAGTGGATAGGCTACTTAATACCTGTCCATTTAGTAGCTTTTCATTTTCCATTTACTAGGGTAGGAGAGTTGTGAGGAAATTGAATTTCTTTTGTTATCGCTTTCCATCAGGATTTTGTATGTGAATGAGAGTACACAATAATTGACAGCTGGATGGTAGAGCAATGACAGAAAGGTCACTGCATTGCAGGTTTGGTACTTTGTGCAGCAGGGGGCTGCATTTACCAATGGTAGGTGAACTGATGTCTTGTTTTTCTTTGGGGGCTACATAGGGCATTTAAAAAATGTTTAAAGTTTTCTTTTTATTTAAAGCTTAGACAAACCCCTCTCACTTTATGGTGTTTGTCCTTTGTTTTGGAAGACTTAATGTTACAGTACTTTGTTTCATTGTAGTTTTTTAGTGACTATATCAAGGTATTGAAATGCTAAATTCTTGTAGCACCTGAACTCTTTCTTCTTTTCCTCTTTAAAGGTTATTCCTATATAGTTTTGCTCACAGTGTGTATGTATGCTGTATGTGTAAGAGAGCACTTTTTTTGACCAGCAGTGCCCTTCAGGTCTGGATGTGTGCTTGGAATAGTTTTCTCCTGACAACCTGAGGTGTCTCTTACAGGTCCTGCGTAGCCTGTTCACAAGTCAGCTGTGAAATGTCCCCTTACTCTGTACACTGCAGTTTACAAAAACTGTATGCAGTAACTTTCTGGTCATAAACAGCATAGTGGTTTCTTATATTCCTCTATTAATGTGGCAGCTTCATGAAACTGAAGCAGCTGTCCCTGCCTCCCTGAGGAACATGGCTCATGAATATTTTTTCTGTTTTTCTAATGAACAGTACAGATAGGATGTGATCATGTTTTTCTCCAACCACGCTCCTGCCTAAAGCCTGTCAGCAGCTGAGTTCTCTCTACAGAAACACATAATTGTCATAAAGGCCAGGTAGGAAGGTTGACAAAGGATGCTAGAACTGACAAAAACTTGTTTTCGATTCTGAATCTCTGGTGTCCTTATTTAAAGGAAATGGCTTTGTGTTAAGCTTCATCAAAGATCTGGAGTGTTACTTCCTTGCCTATTTCAACTCAAGCTGTTTTAATCAGTGATCCAAATAATGGGTTTTGTCCAGCAAGGAATCTGTGACTCTCTCTGTTGTCAAGGTATTGGTGGTCCCAGGAACTGTCTCATCTATTATCAGATCACAGCTGATTTAGGATTTTGCATCTTCTAGGAGAATGGTTGAGGATAGTTAGTAGTCTGATGAAACAACAAGCTGCCTTTTCCCTGAGGAAGCTGCTAACCCTTTTTCTCAGCCTAATCAAGCAGTTTAGAAGTTGCTAAGGTAAACAAAACCTTGGTGCTACAGACCAGAATTTGGGATCAGTATGGATGCTTGTTTCCTCGCTTTGTTACAAACTTCATGAAGTGGAAATGTTAATAAAGCACATGAATTTCCTTGTTTGCCAGTGCTAACTTGTGTGGGAAAACATTCGACATACATGTATTTATTTGAAAGTCAAATACCTAGAATTTCAGGTTCTTTACACAGTGACTCATACACTTTAAATGTAAGAATGGAAAGGGGTTTGTGTGAGGCTGTTGTAAAGGTGTCGTAACACAGTCTTATTGTGTGTTGCTGTCTATTGGACGTTATCATCTGGTGTACAAAGATTTACGCTCATGATACATTGTAAGCATGCTTACAATAAATGTATTCTATGGTAATTTAATGCTGTAATGGAATTGTAGCAGTCAAACCTTGAATGAACTATAGAGCACATTTCTGTTAGTTAAGGCTTTCGCTCACAGTAGAACTCATGCATTATTACAAGTTTACTGCAACTCTGTTTACATTCTCCTAGACTGAGGATGTAATTGCTTTGATCAGGTTTCCATCTAAAGACAACTTAAAAATATTGTGATGTTTCTTTCCTGCATTTTTTTTTTTCAAGGTGCAGTCAAGTTTATAATGATCATCTTAAAGCTTTTTATTTACGTATCAGACACAGTGTTAATATATATTTCTTTATGGTTTGACATTAAGTGTTTTTTCACTTGCTAGTAATTTTCAGTGTTTTTCTCTATTGAGAACAGCCACCTGATTTTATGACCTGTGGGGAAAATCATTGCACTTTTTTTCCCTGAGTAGGGTGGTTGATTCATTATGATAATTCAGAGAAGAACAGACTTTTTTTCCCATTTCTATAGGTTTACTTGAAGAAAAAACTTATGACATTTTGAGTTGAAAAAACCAACCAAACCGAAGCCCTCAACTGTTACCTTTTTCAGGAGGGCAAAGCGTGGAGTGGGAGTTGGTAGTGCCGAAACCATTTACTTTGCTTCTGAAGGTAACTAGAAAAGTCAGATTTGCAGAAAGATGGTTGTGTGTGGTTTAAAGAAAGCCCAGTTTCCTCAGGAAATGGCATATGACTGTGCTGTCTATCTGTTGCTGATAACTTTTCAACCTGTTGCCCGGTTTCATTTTTAAAAAGGTATAAAAAATATCAGAGCAAATGAATTCAAGTTTTGACACAGTTGTGTATGGGTGGAGGTGTGAGACCCCAGTTAGTACCACCGTTGTGAGGAAGGCTGCCAGAGCGTGGCCATTTTCTGGTTTTTGGGCAGGAGCCTGCCAGCAGAAGTGTTGCTCTGAGCGAACCACAGCGTTCTCATGGCAAGAGTGTCACAGAGGTAATGAGAGACAGTGTGTGCTGAGGTGTGGGATGAAACACGGGGCCTGTTCCACAGGAAACAGCTATTCATTGCCTCTGCTTCTTGCAGAGTCTGAGTGAGGGTGTGGGGCCTAAGAGGTGGTGTCTGCTTGCAAGAAGATGCCTCTGCGGTTATGGTGCTCAGTGCTGTACCTCTGTTCTTTATATTCTGATTGAGATCAGGAGGTCACGTGCGTGCATAGCATGCAGTTGCCGCTTCACTTAATTTGTGCCACCTTACTGTCTTAGGAATGAGAAAGCAGCTTCTTATCATTAATCTTTACTCTTAATAATGAGCCCGTACTGGAGCATTGCGAGGCTGAGCTGTCTGTGTTCATTGCCATGCCACTTCTCCCAAGCAATTGACTCATCATGTGGCTGCATACCTCCTCTTGCTCAGTTTGAAGTTTTCAAGGTTGGAAGATCTGCCTGTAGGGCTATTAGACAAATAATGCTGTCAATGAATCTTGCAGCATTGTTAAATCATTCATGTGTTTAATGCAAAAGACCCCACTTTAGTTGGAGGTGGGGAGATGCCGTGTTTTAACTGCAGCTGTCAACTAAGCACTGTGCAGCCACTTGCTTGCTCCCTGCCCCCAACCCATGGGATGGGGAGGGGAATTGTGGAAAAACCCCCACAACTCATGGGTTGAGATAAGAACAGTTTAATAATTTTAATAAAATATAGTAATTAAAAGGAAGATAACAAAATAGAGAAATAAAATCCAAGAAGGACAAGTGACACACAGTGCAATTGCTCCCCACCAGCTGACATTGCCATGCCCAGTACCTGCACTGTGACCAATTCCCCTAGTTTATATACTGAGCGTGACGTTCTGTAGTATGGAATATCCCTTTGGCTAGTTCAGGCCAGCTGTCTTGACTGTGCTTCCTCACATCATCTTGTGTGCCTCTCTGCTGGCAGAGCATTGGAAACTGAAAAGTCCTTGACTTACTTACTACTTAGCATCAATGTGTTACCAACATTATTCTCATCCTAAATCCAAAACACGGTACATTACCAGCTACTAGGAAGAAAATTAACTCTGTCCCAGCCAAAACCAGGACAGGAGAGTATTGGATGAGTATTGAACTCTTTTCGTATCAGTTTTTCATCAAATCATAACATAGCATTTTTTGGTTGGATTTCGCATACTGAAAAGAAGTAGGACCATTTATCTTGTGTACCTGTCACTCATGGCTACCAACAGTAGTTCTGGTATCAGTGACCATAAAAGAAACAGTAAATAATTTTCCATCAACACTGATGAGATCACTGTCTGTTTTATTTCTTCCCTTGTGGTTTATGACTTTGTTACTTCAGCTGCTGCAATAAGTACGAATATTGCCCTTGTGTTCTGGTGCTTTCTGTATTCAGACTGAAAAAGCTTGTTCTCTTGTTTTGGTAATTAGCAAGCTTTTAACTTTTCATGAAATGGTGTGCAGTTGTGCAACTGTTAACATAACAAAAAACAATGAGTGTAAAACGAGTTAGTTTCTGAGTGTCAGAGTGAATCTTTATATTATAAAGTTACAAATCAGGGGTAGATGGCACACTGATACTGTACAAGCTTATGTGATGAGAATGTTATGTCAATATGTGCAAGGTCAAATAGCTCAAAAATGTTCTTTCTTTGAAAGCAAACAATCTGGCATGTTTGTGAAAGATTTCTCCGATATGAGTTACTGGAACAAACTATATTATTCCTTAGTTTCATAAATAACTGTAGAAAAATGTAAACGTTTCCTATACAACTGAAATTACTGTAATATAGTTAGTGTATTTGTATGGAAGAGACTAGAAAACATATTTCTACTTCTGTCAGCAACAAGTTAAGTGAGTATATTCTATCCTGACTTGGTATTTTGAATGGAGCATTAATGGTATGATAGTTTCAACAGGTTTTACTCCATTGCATTCAGAGGTTTCTATAGTAATTACTATGGCAACACTGATGCAGGAAATGTTCCCACAGGAACCCAGCTGTGAATAACAGCTAACAACTGAAAACACTTTGCTTTTACATCTCAGGTTAAATATCCCTTCAGAAATGATGGAAACGGTGAAAGTGTGGGGTTTTTGCTTACTTAATAGCACATCTTTCTACTACATACAAATCCAGATATTATGAAAGGAATTTTTGATTTAAAAGTGCATACAACTTTTGAATATATTGATAAAATATCCCTCAGGCCAATTAAGATTATTAAAAACATTAGGTGTAAAATTTGGCACCAGCTTCAAATATTTCACGTTGTACAGAAACTTTCAATGCCGTATATATGTAGTACAAAAATTTTCTACTCAGAAATTGTAATTTAGCTTTTGTTAACAGTATTATTTATTATGTAAATGGGTTTATATAATTCTTGAAGATAAAACTATCTCGATAGCCTTCTGACCTCAGTGTGCAATGAAGATCAAGATCACACAAGTCACATGGCAGAGGTCAGTGTTTGTTGACTAGAGGGACTATTTATAAATTGCCTTCAAAAACTGTTCTGATTTTTGCAGGAATAAATTTGTCAGTGTTTGTATTACACAGAATATCTTGATGTCAGAGGATGCAATATTTATTTAAACTGTTTGTTATTAAACCCAGTTCTCCTTGTACGTGTAAGCTGGCTTTTGTGCATGTAGTTGCCTTGTTTATTTATTGCGCTTTCATTCAGAACAAAGGGGAAAAGAGTCCACTGTATATGATATGAATAAACTTTTAAACTTGAAAGCATTTTAGAGCTGGATTTGGTGGCTTTACTGTCATGGAGTAAGACAGAATGCTTATGGAGCTCAGGCGATTTATGGCCACAGTAAAAAGTCCTAATGAGTTATATCAAGTAAGGGAAATGAAAGTCATTAAAAATATGCTAAACCTGAATAAGAAATTTGTGAAGATTACTTCATTAAATTTGAGAAGAAAAATGTTTTCTAAGCTCAGGGGGCTGGTAGTTGCTCTTATAGTTATTTACACAGCTTAATGGGAGTTACTGTGCAGTTGGAAATGAAGATGAAATTAATATGAAATCAGTGTTTTATTTGAGTTCCTGCAGTGGTGATCTGCTAATAATGCCAGTGAAAGTCTTACAAGAGAAAATGCCTTTGAAAACTAAAAGTTGAGTAGTTTGGTCTTAATATCTTGTATGTAAGTATCACATACAGCTTGAAAATTTGATTCAGGGCCTCTTGTAGTTCATTTTGGTACACATAACATAACCGAGTTTAAAAAAATATATATATTGGCAGCGTACTAAAGAAAGCTGCTTGTATTTGGTATATAAGTACTAGAAATGTTTGCTTGTGTACAGATATTTCAGCTGTGAGTATTTTAAATATTTTATTAAGCCTAGTTCAGTTTATTTTGCCTAGTGATTGTAGTAATCATATCAAACTGGAAGTGTTCTCTCCCAGGTTTCACATTCCTCTAAAGAAAAAACTCTAGAAACACGGAAGGGCTGTTTGAAGAAGTTGAACCTTTTCCCTCAGACTTGATATGAATATTGAAACTCATTCCCATGAAAGGTTTGTTATCGAGAAGCTGATGAATTCCTGACTTTTCACTTCTTAATACTCTGTTCATTATGTAACTGACAACACTTCAAGTGTGGGAGAAGTTCTGTTGCCCATGTTTTAGTTATACCATAATAAAACACTTCCTCTTGTCCCAAGCAGAGTCCTGGTATGCTGTGGAATTTAACCTTTGGTGAGATTTTTATGTTGAAGCTACTGAATTGTATGTGAAAAAGTAGCTAAATGGAATTTGCTGTGATAGCCTGCAATCCTTTAGGCCTGGCAGAGGGCAGAACTAGTGTAGGCATGAAATGATGTGGTATAACGTGACTTCTTTGGGGGGTGGTAACTGCACCCAGAAGTTAAGTTATGGACATGACTGCATATACTTGGAGAAATTTAGTTTATTAGCTCCAGTGGTGACAGATCTGTTGCAATCTCAAGATAAGACCATCTGGTCTGTCTGCGTTGAAATTACAGGAGTGGTTCTTGTCACTCGTCTGAAACAATTCTTCAGGTAAGAATAATCTTTCTCGATGAAACAGTGTTCTGAAAGTTACAATCCTCTATAGCTGATCACATTTAACAAAAGCAGGTTTCCTTCCTTGACTGACTGGCTTACTGCCATATCCTTGAGAGTGAGGTGTGGAAAGTATCATATAGCACACTTTAAATGGCAGGCAGCAGTTTTTCACTTTTCAACACAGAGAAGCCTCAAAACTGACTATAGACTTCATGGCATAAAGCTGTTTGACTTTGTTGTTACAAACCTGCCTTTTTGGTCTTTTCAGTTGAAATACAAGCTCTAATACAGAAAAAGATAAAGTTGCAGGTGAAGGGATCAGGAAATAGCAGTACAGGAGTTATAAAATCTTGTATTGACATGACTTGCCCTCAAATGTTCCTTGTTTTAAATAGCATTACCCTCTCTATTTTATCCTTCTGATCTTTCTAAATGCCTGTTAGTGAACCACAGTATTGCAGGAATTAACGTTTGCTTTCAGAAAGAGAGCCAGATGATACAAATCCAGACAAAAAGGATTTTCAGAAAACACCCATTTCCTTTTATCAAGAACATGATGTGGTGGCACTTGAATGATCATTTTGAGGGTGTTAGTAGCTTCTCTATAGGCTAACTGAAAATGCTGTTGGGTTGGATTTCACGGACTGCTAAGAAATGCCTTTGCTTTCTCTGGGTGAACATTTTTGTTTCTATCTAACCAGTAAGTATCTAGTCTTGCTGAACTAAGTGGATTTCCCAGTCTTAGGTTCTCCATGAAAGCTTACATCTGTTTTGAAACCACAATGGAATAGATTTACTCTCTTGCCTCGAACCATGAATATTGGGAGGTTTTTGCCCAGAGGCTTGCTTTTTCTGATGCTCTTAGGATGGGGCCATTTAAGAATTGCTATCAGATCTTTTCTTTTCCCCATGGATCAGAGGATCTTATCTGGATGGATGGCTGTAGGGTTGTTCTCTTTGTAAAGAATTCAACATGTATCTGTGATACAGTGGTGGGATGTGGTAAAAATTAACAAACATGTTATTGCCTCTTCCTCTTCCTAGTATTACTGAAATGCTATTGCAATACTTTTAGGCTATGTTCAAAGTTAACCAGTGAAAAATCTTTCTAATCTTAGCTTTTACAGTATTCATGAAACAGCGATGTTTTGTTACAGAAATATAATACGTGACTCTTTTCTTATCTTCCCCAGCATTTATACAGCTCTACCTTTGTCAAACAGCAGGAAAGCTGGCACCCTTCTGTTGGCTAGTAGCCAGGGCTTTCTGCTTCAGTTGTGAACAGAGTTCATGTGTCAAGGAGGATGCTTTTATAGTATTGTATATCAGATGTAACTTACTGCATTAACTTGCACTAGTTACAGACAAAGAAGTAAATTATATTTAAAGCTTTAAATTAAGCCTCTATTTCTTCAGAAGATTAAATATTACATCATTAGGAATATCTGAATTTTAGATCAAAATGTAGAAATTTACTTTGTCTTCAGATTTTTTTTCCTCTTTCTGAATATTAGTATCAATTTTTACAGGAAGTTAATCAAATGCAGAAATGAAAAAAATGCATTTTGTTTCTTCTTTGGGTTCTATTAGTGATGAGATTTTCTGGTGCTGTGCATTGATTCATAGTATAAATAAACATGTTCTGAGGAAAGCATGAGAAAAGAGTAGGTGTTGGACAGCTCACTGATACATGAACCTGCTTCAGTGATGCAGATTTTCATCTGTGTATATCCAGAATCCAAAGTGCTCTTTTGTTTTTATTTTGTTTTGTTTTTTTCTTAATTCATTTATGACAATAGGACAATAAAAGGTAATGTTAGTATTCAGGAAGTCAGCCCAGCTAGTAAAATGCTGTCATCTGTTTTTGCCTTGGTGGATACATTTTTTCCTCACAAGGTATTACATGTTCAATCTTGCTTATTTAAGTGTGGCGTTCTCCCCTCCACACCCTTACAGAATCATAGTTCCAACCCCACTGCCATGGGCAGAGACATCTTTCATTAGATGGAGTTGCTCAAAGCTCCATCCAGCCTGGCCTTATCTGTCACCAGGTGCTATGGGAGCTTGAACTGCTCTTGAGACGTAGAACTGGACTGTGGTAAATTGAACAAAGGCACAATCTTTATGAGATGCTTTGCTTTTAGGAAGAAAAGCTTATCAAGCAAACTCTATAGTAGGAACTCTATATGAGTTTTAAACTCTTCTGAGCCAAATGCTACTGTATTAAATTTTTGGTTTTTTTTCCTTCTGGAAGAAGAATAAAAATTTTCCACAGTTTCCTTTTAGTGCCAAAATGCACAAGCCTGATATAGAAGGGAAATAGTATTTGAGATTTCAAGTGGAGGAATCTGTTTTTTATTAAGTAGGTCAAACCATTTTTTTTTCTTTGAAAATCAGTACCAAGATACATTACTTTATTATTATCCATACTTAAAATATCTAAGAGAATCAGTATTGTTCAAAATTATTGTTCAAAACTGAAATGTTCTTGCATATCTCAGGCTTCACCAGGTAAACCACTTGGAATTTTTTTTGTGTGTAATTTAGTATCACAGATATCCCAGTGTGTTAAAATAAATTTGCTTTATGAACAGTATATTAGTGTACACTTTTTGCTAGATTGAGCAGATGATATTACAAAGAACAGTTCTGAACAGTAAGTACTATTTATTATTTAACAGTATCTTCATAAAATATTCACAGCTGTAGTAACAACCTTTATTTCTGCAGATTGGAAAGAGGTTTTACTTAGCACAGCTTGTCTCTAAGTGGTTTGAACTTTCCTTTTATTATCCAAGTATTCATGTAGATTTCTGAAATGCACTTTTATCTTCAAACAGATTCAGAAGCTGAGTATTTTAAACAAAACACACACAGCTCAGATATTCATACCTAAAAAAAGAGTGTTGTAGTCAGTGATTCTATGCGCTGAAAGGCTGGCAGATCAGATGAAGATGTAAAGGTTATGTGAGCTTAATATAAACTGCCAGAAATTGTTCATTTGTCTCATCATCCCTCAAGACAGCCAACACTCTTTTTAGTAAATGCAATAGAAAATTTAAACCATTCAGTGCGTGTTGCAGTCTTTGGATTCCTTTATATATACTTTTACTTATTGTCATTATATAACTAACCTGCAGCATAGTAAAGGTTGCACAGAAAGCCTCCACTGATTATCAACTTATCAACTGTTGCAATTCAGAAAAAAAAATTCTCTAGTAAACAGACTGTTCAGAAGTAATAGTAGTGGCGCAGTAGAAAAAAAGCCCAAGACGTTAATTTAAAATTTATTTGAAAAAATCTGCAATACTCTAATTCTTTTACAGTACAGTTCTCACTGATGTTGAGAGTTGAAAGACCAAGAGATCAATATAACTTGAAGGTAGTGAAGGACCCATCTGAAAGCTATAAAGGAGGTCTTGTTTTTGGTAGAACTGCATTTTGTTGCTTGAGGTGCAGTTGAGAACCAGAGCTTGTATTTTACACTGTTTTCATTTAGGGAAAAATGCTGTTTCAAAATGGTAATCATAAACAATTTGAGTATGTTTAGCCTAGATCATTGCAAGTTATGGGAACAGTGAGATTTCTCAAGCAGGCTTTCAGTAAGACAGTAGGACGGTACTTGCACAGTTGTAATATCTTGGTAATTTCGAGATGGGCTATAGGAAATGGTTGCTTGTAATGGGAAATGGGACTTGATGTATTCACTGTGTTCCAGACTTAAACTTTTAATACCCTTGATAGAATAGAAAATAAGGAAGTAATAACCAGGCCAGATGCATGAAAAGTGAAAGTTTTTGAATAAGGTATTTAAGGTAGCCCATAGGGTCGTAAATGAGCGTAATATTTCACCCTGATTTCTGCTCAGTGGCAGAGGACTGCACACACTGGGTGAAAAAACAATTTGCCAAGAACTGTGTTACGTCCTGTAACAGATCAGGCCAGTAGGTCATGGGGGAAGATACAGTGACTTGGATATGTTTCGCTGGTTTTTTAATTCACAACTTCTGTTAAAACTGGCTTGCTTCATTTAAGGCTTTTTAATAACTGTAGAATAGCATTAAAACGAAGAGTCAGCATGCCAGTGTGAATAATAGAGGGGGTCGTTCTCACCAAAATACAGTAAGGTTCTTGACTGATAAGGAAGGAGGATACATGCTGTGAAAACTGGCAAATTGTTTATTTAATTTTGTCTACTGTCTGTAAAGACTGTCTGTTGTTGTGTAGTCTGGGGTGCTTTCAGTGAATGGGAACATTACAGATGCTGATAACATGTGGTTAGTCATGGGTTTGCTAATGGAGGGCCTTCATTTCAGTGTAGATGAATGACACAGCAAACAGTGCTTGTTACAGAGTTCTTGATTCTTGTTACAGAAGGACTGTGGGGAGAGATATTTTTTTTTAATGAGGTTTCTGTTTCTTTGTAACTGTTGTCTAAAGTTGAAATGTCTTTGTGTCCCCTATATGCATCTTAATTGAAATAAAACTAGAGCAAGGCTTAATAAAATGGGACAGTAAATGTATGAACAGTAATAAAATATCAAAGAGAAAAATGCACAAACCTACGTTTAAACCATGGGGTTGTTTTTTCAGAAGTGACTAAGGAGCACAACTCTATGGAAAGCTCACTGTACTTTTTGGGAAATCTGAATCTGGTTCTGATGTGAGATCATCTGTGAATAAAAAAGGTGCAAAACACTGTTAGGACAATTGATAATCCGTGTAACTTGCTTTTGTTAATCACATTTTTCTCTTTTCATAATGTAGTTACAGTTCCAGTAAAGCTTTTGGATTAGAAATTCACGGTAATAAAATTTTAACTTGGAAAGCTGTCATAGGAAGACTTATTAGTGGGAGA
This sequence comes from Actenoides hombroni, assembly GCA_024336885.1. NCBI lineage: Eukaryota > Metazoa > Chordata > Aves > Coraciiformes > Alcedinidae > Actenoides > Actenoides hombroni. Next base: position 2,454,293 of record WUAM01000389.1, on the reverse strand, counting down.
GTCTTTAGTGCTAAAATCTGTGATGTGTGCTGCCTTGTGCTTTTTAATAACTTTATCAGTGTGCTTCAAATATTGATACTCTTTCTGGTTGGCTGGCTGGTAGAGTAAAAACTGTGAAGATTTACAGCTTGGCCTTTGATGTTACAAAAACGACTCAATTGTCAGTTTATTATTTGCCTTATGTTGTCATCTGGAAATGTCTGCTGTGATAACAGCTCTATAATATGTTTTATTGCACATAATAAGAAAAATGGTCATACACAAAACATTTTACACCAAAATAGAGAAGACAGAAAAAAAAAAGAGAACTATTACTATCCTGACTCTACAGAAAAGATATGGGCTCAGTACGTTGGAGTCCTTCAGGGACTATAAGCTACAGGAATGACTCCTACATCTTCCGTGTGTTAGTCCAGTGTTTTAACTGCAAAACATCTGTCCTGTTATTGTTGGATGGTGAAGTTTGGAATGCAGCCATTTAATTTGCTATTTTTTAACTGAGTTTTTTTTAATTCCTATTATTATTTGTCATGGCTTCTGTAATCTGTATAATTGCATGGTTGGAGTTGTAGTGTGCTCAGCACTTAGGTCCTGCTTCCAAACTATTTCTTGGTTTGGTCAACTTCAACAATCAGTCAAACTTTGATCTGACTTCATGTGTAAAATCTCAGCAATGTTTGCCTAGCTTTGTAAAGTAATTTAAGATCTTACTGGTGAAAAGCACTCATTAAGAGTGAAGTGGAGAATGTTATGATTACTTTTCAGAAATAATTGTACAGCAATAATTACAGGGCAGGAGAAAGGTTTTGGAAGGAATAAAAACAGAAGTCAGCTTCTAGTTTTTAGTGTCACACAAGGTATAGCTAGGTTGCTTTACAGTGGTGCTTCCCATAGCTTTGCTGTTAGGATTAAAGGCTCTTTAGTGTCCCCATGTAGTACAGCTGGCAGGCTGCACCATCTTGCATCACGTGACATAATTGTAACTTCATAGACCTACACTGTTCAGGTCAGGGTTGGCTCTGCTAATAATAAATTGTTGCCAAACATCAAGTCACTGTGGCTCTGAAGGCTGGTAAGGCTGCCATGTCCCTTAGCTCTCAATCTGAACTAAAACATTTAACTAAACTGAAGAGAGAAACCTGTCAGAGGTACAGCAAAGGAAATCTAAGGTATCTTAGTACTTGAAGCCTGTGTTTTTCTGTTCTCTCTCTGTCATTCTGTTATTGATATGGAAAACATGACAGCTAAAAATTTGAACACTTTTCTTTGTCTTGTCTTGCAGGCCGAAACAGCAGCAACAGAACAGTTTTTCCTTGTTTCCTTCTACCAAGGGCTGGAATTTCAGAGGGGTAAGTTTGTTATTTTGTTCATACTCTGTAGCACGCCCTTCTGCCTCACTCTGTTGCAGTGTAACTTCGTAGCTAAAACATGATCTTCAAGGACTAAAATCCTGGCAAAACAATTGCAGAATGGAACTTTTAATTTTGTGACCTCCCAAAAAGGCTTTCTGAAAAAAACAGCTTTTGTTTCTGTGATTGGCTGACTTATTGTGAGGGGCAGGAAGATCATTTAACGTAAGTGGGGTAACATACAGTGTGATTTTAAAAAGGAAAAAAAAAAAGGCTTGTTTTCATACCAGTTCAGTTTTGCTGATTTATTTTCAGATAGGTACTCTTTAAGTGCTTTTTTACTCTAGTATAGATATTTGTAAAGTTACTTACTGAAAACTTGTATATATGAATTTTGCGAAAGTACAGTTGAAGAATAATAGCAAAAATGACATGGATTTCTTAGAAGGCAGAAAGGACTAGGTTTTATTTCTGTTTGGTTGGCTGAGCAAGGAAATATGGAAGCATGTGTATTCCCACAGTAACTGAGTGAAAAGGTACATGAAAAAGCAATGCAAGTGAAACTGAGAACCTTAATATTTGCGGGGTTGTATCAGGAGCTTTTATTCATGTCTGCTTCAGTTTTCAGGGGTATACTTGTTGTGTATGTTAATTCTTTCAGAGTCATGTTGTCCCCTCTCTGTCCCCTATGACCTGTGAAGCCTTCTACACCATTTGTTGAAAAATGTAATGTGATGGTGAGTGGCTTTCCAATGGCAATGGTGTATTTGCCATGCGTATAGTACTGTAGCCTGGGATACGGTCTAGGAGAAGTTGTTGTCACCACATTTTATCTAAGACATAGTGTTACAGTAATCTTTTGGTTAAAGGAAGGGCTTTTCTGCCTTGTGAACTTCATTTGGCATAATAAACAGTAAATTACCATTACCTGTAAGTGGATTGACTTATACTGAATCTAAAGAGTTCAGTTTGTTTTCAGGAGAGCATATAAACGTGTCGTCTTTGAGCTTCTTCCAACAAAACATTTAAGTAGAAGGATATTACTTAAATGCTTTACTGAAAGAGTAAATGGCATTGGCAGGCTTACTGTTGTGTGTTGGTCGTAATATGATAAACTTCATTAAAACAAAAAATATTTTCCACAATATCTATCACTGACTTTTACATTCTAATTCAATATCTTAAACAGAGCATCCACTGTTGTTTGCTGTTTTTATTTTCACCATCTATTTCTTGCACTGCACCACAAAAATATAGGGATGAAGTAGTCATCATCTGTAAATTATAAATTTCAGAGCCAGTTTAAACGTAAAATTGACTCTAATATTTCTCCCAGTTTTCATTTATGTTGGAAAAGTAATTGAGGAAGAAGGGTAGGTATAAGTTGTTGAAGGAGAAACAGTGATCCCATGTTCAGAGAGCAATAGCCCACTGGAAGTAAGGGCTTATGGTTGGTAAGTGTGATATCATGAAAGCTGTGATCCAAGCTGCGTGGCCTGGGTGGAGCGGGCTGGTACATGAAGGATGCAGAACTGGGGAGTAAAAGAGTTCAGAATCAAGAATAGAAATGAAGAACCTGAAAGGAGGTGGGAATACTTAGTATTAGAGAAAACAGGCAGTGAGTAAAGGATCTTCAAACTGCCTCCTTCATGTGTAGAAATGGAAGATCTGTGGGAATTGTCTGCTACCTTATTTTTAAGGGAACTTAGGGAATTCTAACACAGATGCCAAGTTCTGTAGTTCTAATATTTAATTGAATACCTAGTAATTTGCAGTTGCAGTTAATTGTTTGTAAAGGACTACTACATCAAGGAAAGAACCTGTGTTGGTTGTTCACTTGGTCTGTGTGGATGCTGAAACCAAGACAGTTGAGCAGTGGAAAAGAGAGCTAAGACTCTGTTGATGTTTGCATTGTCTCAGCATCAACTTTATTTTGATGGATGGAAAAATTGTGTTATGAAAAGCCCAATGAGCAGACTTGTCACAAGGGTTTTCATACAGATGGTGAATGATAAAAGGTTAACTTTGATGTCTTTTCTCAAACAGGAGTAAAATCTTACTGGGTAAAAACTAAAGTTAATGTTGACAGTGGGAGCAGTGCCATGCTTGAATATAACAAACAAAACTCTGGAACTGACTTATCTATTGCTATGGGTTTCTTTTAAAATATCTGTGCTATTTCTATATTACAGACTATAATACAGAATCATTTCTACAGTCATGAAAAATAGAGAAGAAAGTGGTTAAGCACCAAATTGCAATGTGTTTATCTGCCTATCCTCACTTTGCAGTTAGTTCACTGACTTTAATTGTCTCTGTATCATGCTGATAAAGTGGGCATGTTAAAGCATCCTTGAATGTACACCAATCTAAAACCTCAAAGGAAGATAAGGAAGACCCAGATGATAAACATTACCAAAGAAACTCCTCTGCACTTCCCTTTTCCTCTCCTTGTTTGAATTTATTTCATCAGAAGAAGCTCTTTTTCCGTGTTGGGCAGCTCTTTTGAGCCCCACAGAGATCACATTTAATTCTCTCGGTGGGTATTTCCATGTCAAGATACTATCATTTATGTGTTTCTACCAATGCTGCCACTTTTAGATAACGGTAGCAATTGTTCCCAGAACTTTGAACAGTATTTAGGTATCAGTGGGGATAAGGGAGGGTTTTTAAATTTTTTT
>WUAM01000389.1:2434115-2450163 GCA_024336885.1 Actenoides hombroni | reverse complement strand
TTTTTAATATTATTTTTTTTTTAAATAAAGAAGCTAATCCTGGTATAGGCTAAATTTTGACTGAGTAGTGTGATTGCATCACTATATGCTCTGCCTGCCTATCCATGAGACATCAGGTTAATTTGGTCTTTTAAGAGATTATATAGTCAGGTGCCCAGCAAATAGACTATTTTAAAGGAAAGTTATTTATAGTGAGAATTGTAATTTCAGAAGAAGAAACACAGCACCTTCAGCGATAAGAATTCCCCAGACTGGAGGGATACTGTAATGGGAAAACCAGAACATAGGAAATGAGGTGGTGGATGTGATACTTAGAGTAGAAAAGGAATGGAGCAAGGGAAGATACAGGGGGAAGGATAGGAGAAGGAAAGAGAAGGGATCTGCAACTTGGGAAGAGGGATGGTCAGGATGAGGAAATCCAAGAGCAGTGGAAGATGTGCAAGAGAGAGTAGAAAGGGATAAAGTACGGAAATAGAGGAAGGCAAGTGAGTGTGAAAGCAGAGAGGTGGAAGATGGAGCAGTTCAGAGAGAGGGTCAAGAATGTATATAAAGAAAAGAACAGCACAGATCTTAATACAGACTGGTGTTAATCCTAGTTTTGCTTTCACTTCTGATTGCCATTAACTCTCATCTCTATGTCACCTTTACCTTAAAAGCTTGATGTGGATAGAAGGCTTTCCCCAGTGCTACTGTTTGCTGCTTTTACCATTCAATATGCTGCTCCTGGTGTCTATGGAAATAATGTGTTACGTTGCCATGTAGAGTGGGAAACAGTTTGATTTAATAAAGCATCTCATCAAATGAGGATCGCATTTGTACCATCGTGCATGCACAGTTAGAACATGTAAGGATTAAAGCTTCTGTGGTTGCTTGCTAGTTAATGAGAGAGTCTTGAATTACACACTTGTGTGCTATTTTTTTCTGTAGTAGTAGTTAGGCTTATTTATAAAAAAAATTCTGAATTCAAGAATACAGAAAATGTCTCCTGGGGAGTTTCAGCTTCTTTATCTGTTTCCCCTTCTGCTCCCGTAACATTAATCGCTTTCTGGTTTTGCCATTCAGGATGAATCTCTAGACCTAGTTATGTGAATTGTGGGCTCCTGTTACTGAAAGTCTTTAATGTATTTACAGTTGTTTGCAAAAGCAGTGGAATGTAGTAGTTCCATAATATGATGACACTTCAGATGGCTATGTGGAAACTGCCAGACCATCAAAAGGAAAGCAGATAGCTGATTAATGAAGAATATTGGGGCTGTAGGCGTAACTGGAGAGGATGCTGATTTTGTCTCCGCTTATCATTTCTCTCTACTGTTCCACCAAGAGCTAGCATAATTTCCTGCTTCTTTTAAACATCTGATTCATTAACATGGTTTCTCAACTTCTTTCCCTCTACATACCAAATTTGGCTATGAAACTTTAGTGATGAAAGAAATACTGAAATGTAACCCAACATTTTCTACTTGTAATAGTTTGAGAGATGTTTGGAGTGCAGTTGCCTGAAGGTTGAAGATAATTTACTGCAACTAGGCTTCTTCCTATTTCCTCCTTTTTAATTTCCTTTTTAGTTTTGCAAAAGCATTTATCTAACCAAGCCGCAGATGTGGTCACCTGTGAGGAAGGCTGATAAAATGTATGAGAAGCTTGACGTAGAAATGTGCTAAATATGCGTAAGGTCAGCTTTAGATGTGCAAGTGGTTTCTTTGCTAGTTATGCTGCAAGCGTGTTTCTGGAGAAAGAGACACCTTTCATGCCAAATGGGAAGAATTCCACTTTTCAGACAGTATTTATGAAACAGTATATTTATTTTGTGCAGACTGGCAGACTTCATTTGCTCCCTTCAGGGTGTGAGAATCTAAACAAGATAAAAGCTGCTTAGAGAGATGTTCTTTCTCAGCTTTAACTTGATGATTAATTACTTAATTATATGCTACCATCGAAAGTACCTCTTTACCTCTTCTGGATTCTGACTGGTTTTACTTAATGTCTGCATCCACTGATACATGTTTGATTAAGCAATGATATTATGTTACTTGTAACAGACACTTACCAGAAGTGAGTATCAGAGAGGCCTTTGTTCATACTTGTTGAAGCAAAATTACACACATGTCTTTAGGTGAAATGTTCTTAAATACCGTTATCTTGCAGTATGAGCAATATGATTTTAAACCATGTTATCATATATATTGATAAGTGGTTTTCTGTTGGTTTAATATACTAGCATATTGTATGCACAATGTAAGTAGCTTCCTTCGGGGGGAGTTGGGGCGTTGGCGGGTTTACTTTGCATAATTGATGGCGTAGTGGTGAGTGGAATCGTTACACCTCCTGTCACTGACAGAAACTAGTTCTTATGTCATAGAAAGACTCCTCCACATTGGGGAAGCCTGCTGGCATCCCTGCTCTCCCCGCCTGCTCTGGTGCTGTCTGCTCATCTGCTTCCTTTTCTCAGTGTCCTGTTTCTTCTAACCTCCTGCAGTAGGTTAAAGAGATGCTAGGTGGGTGCTTGATCCCTGAATCATCTCATCCCCCGTTCTCTTTGAAAAGAAAAAGTACAAAATTCATATTCCCTTTTCGCTTTTCTAACAGATGACGTATTCCTGTGCTCCACTTGCTCCTTTCAGATCTCTCACACTTTCTTCTCTCAGTGGGTTGCACACTCTTCCATTTCAGAATTTAATTGCCCCAGCACTTCTTCTCTTTTGCTGTCTTTGTTCAGGCTTGCTTTTATTCTGCCTTTGTGGAGGTGCTGTTGTGCCTCTGTCCATCACTGACCTTTCTTGGGCCAGAATGTCTCTAACACCTGATACTAGAAGTGGTAAGAAGCACTGTAAGTGCTTTCTGCTGTAATGTATTAAAAGATGGATGTTGTAAGAACAGAGCCTGTATAATGGGCTTAGTAGAAGCTGAGTTTCTCTGTAGTCTTGCAGTTCATTCTTTGGAGCATTGCAGGAGACAGGGAAACTTTACTTCAAAGTGCTGAGAGCAGCAATAAAGGGAGCAATAGGCCTATTAAAAATTCCCTTCCATGATATCTAATTTGTAGTTCAGGAGACAAGAGCTTATAAACTGTAGCAGGTGGACACCCTGGATGCTGAGTTTTATTTGTAAAAGAATTTGTTTTGAAGACCTCTTGCATCATCTGTGGGCAGAGTTTTAAATGGTTTAGCTGATTATTGGTTTTGTTTTTGAGCAAACCATTGGAACCGTTGTTGATTAGTCACAAGACTAATTTCTCCTGGAACAGCAAGGTTTATGTTGGCAAACAAATAGAGATGCTATCAGAAATTCATTGTGTGGCATTTACGTAACTGGATAGCAGTCAATTCCATCTGCTGTTCCAAAACACACATCATGTCATATTCTTAATGTATACACTGAATTTAAGAAGTAATTCAGTGTGACCAGCTAGGCAGTCCTGAAGAATTCAGGAACATATTATTCCAAACTGATGCACTGACTCAGCATGGTTTATTTACCATGATTAAATTCTATCCACAGTGTGATGTTACATTAATTATGTCATGTCGGACTGTTTTATTTGAGATTCCAGCAGAACATGGTTTGTTGATACATTAGTCCTGTGATAAATGGCTGTATCTTTTTGAGGGATCAGTGGGTAGTACCAGTTATGAGGTTCTTTGCAATACAGTAGTACTGCAAAAATCATGAACGTGTGCTGGAGAGACACCTATGAGTTGCTTATAAATCACTTGTAAAGGAGAATGATGCAGGCTGGCCTTTAGACTTTGCCAGGGTTCTGGTAGTTTGGGACTGAGATAGAAAAGCCTGTGTACATTTTATGAGCTGTTACTGCTCGTTGTATCTAGAGAATGCTGTAATGTTTAGCAGTTTGCAGTGTTTTCATCAACTCAGTTCAGTAGCTGTTTTATTAAACTTTCACAGTTGCATCTAAGCATCATCTATGAGTTAAGCACATAGCCAATAAACCTGTCCAATTACCTAGTTGACAGGGCTATTTTCAAGTTAATTACATGCTAGTTATGTAAAATACACTTCAGAATATATGTTTCTTAGGGTAAGAATTCTGAGGCATGCTTATGGAGCACTTGGCTAACGAGCTCTTGCAATGAAGAGACTGTCATAGGCTTTTACATCTGCAAGATGCTTCCGTCATTATTTGTATTGTAAAGGGTACGTATTCTGTTTATTAAAGCTCAGTTATTCAATTAACATTTTGAGTTTTTCTGGTAAAGAAAATAGTGTGATATGTCCCATTTGGAAGAATTTATTATAATTTAATGTTATCTTTTCACAGAATAGACAATTTCTTGAAAAATACTTTATGCAGTTATTCTGTTAACATTGTATGGCTTTATTTTATGGCTCTTTGTAAGTGCTTTGTAGAGAGTTTATTTTTGTTCCGGGTGTGGTTTGTTATTTATAGTAGAAATATTCTGTATATGCTATAAACCTATCATTCCAGCTGTTTTGCACATACAAACAATACTGAGCTGGAACTAATGTGATAAAACAGATAGGTCCAGTTGTCATTCTCTTGGGCTAAGTTTGATGTTCTGTTATATAGCAGATTTCCTGTCTTTAATCATAGATTGGGTGTTACCTTGTACTCCTGCTATCATTTAATGTTCTTTTCTTTGTTCAACAGCAGATGAACTTGATCCCTGTTCAATTTAACTCAAACCAAAGTCTGCCCATTCCTTTGTATTTGTTTTCCCCCAGTCCACCAGTGGCTGATCTTTGAGAATAAATGACGTGAAATCACTGTTTCCTGTGACTTTGTTTCAAAGACTTGTAATGGTTAACAGGGTGATGCTGTTGCCCAGCTGAATTTGATGCCACTCAGTATGAAAACACATTTTTGGAAGCAATTTTGAACTATATATTGGTATTTTATTGATGCTACTCTATTTCGGATTAGCACCTTTATTTTAAAATGACTAGTGGACATGAATAGTTGTATGCATTGACTTGAATTGCTCTTTTGGTTGTTTTTACTAGTCATGATGCTTGCAGTAGAACTTGATGTTATTACTACCTGTTGCAAATATATGCTATTAACATCACCCTTTTCTTGGTAATCAAATGGTTGTGGTTGTCTGTTGTCTAATTTATTAGTGATCTTACTGTAAAAACTCACTTGTGAGTCTAAGTTGATCATAAAAGTTGCCAATTTGGCAGTGCTTAGATAGTACTATTTAAAACTATGGAGTAAGTTTTAAATAAAAAATAAATAAATGGGCTAAACATTTGGGAACAGTTGCAAAAGCATTATTTGCAGAAACAGGTGGGAAATTCTCTGTGCTGTCCTAGAGGTTTTATTCAAACATATGCCTCTCCATCTCCAGTTCCACAGATTCTGATTTAGGCTGTCAAGCTGTACTTGTGACAGAAAGCTAAAGACAATCTTTTAAGGACTAGAGGAGAAGCAAAGCCTTCTGAAAACTTCTGCACTTCTGAAAGAGATTATAAGCAGTTCTCAAGAGCTGATGGAAAAAGGAAATTTGAGTTCCTTGTGTTGTTTTCAATGAAAGGAGCGTTTACGTGGGTTTGTTGGTGCTCTCTATGAGGACTGCTGTTCATCCCAAACATGAAAGTGCTTTCACAGCCAGATTCACTATGAGACATCTCAGTCTTAGAATGAGGCCTAATTGTTTTTAAACTAAACATGAGAACTAGATTCTTCTTGAAAGCTAACACTGTTTTCTGTGGTTAGTATGTACAGAGCAATTAAAAGGTACCTCTGTCTTTTAAAATCTGACACAAATGAATAATAAGAGCAATACGATGGTGTCTTATTTATAGCAGCCTGGAAAAAAAAAAGTTGTTATTGTGGTAGCAACCGGAAAACAAGGTCTCCATTTTGCTAGATATCATGTAAACATAATAATAAACTGTTCTTTCTCTAAAGAATTTGTAATCTAAACATTTATAAGAACACACTGTAACATTTCTTAAATGACACTAAATTACATTTTTTAAAGTAACTTCAGATCTGTTGAAGCTCTTAACTCCACTCATGATGATGGATTTCAGAATTTCTGGGCTCTGCTATGTGTTTTGGAATGGGATATTAAATCTAATTGAAGATCTGTGAAGCATTGCATATAATATGCTCCTAACATGATTTGAGGTAACTTTCTAAAACTCTGTAAGATGCACATGTAAAAACAGTTATGACATTGGTGTTGATTCAAAAATTGTGCACTGGTGCCGTCTCTCTCTAGGTTGTGGTTAATTGTTAAGCTTGTCAGAGAGAGTGAAATTTAGCATCCTTAAAACACTCATAATGCACAATGAGAAAACAGTTTCAAACTTGTCTATGTGTCAGCAGGCTTCCCACTGAATTTGGAAAACTTATTTCTATTTCAATCACTGTTTCAAGTTTTCAGTGGTTCAGAACCTTAAATATCCTCAAAAGAAGTAATCTAAGTTTCCTCAATCACTGTGTCCTGTCACACTTCCAGTCCAAAGCAGACCAGTAGCCTTGTGGAAAGGTCATAGAATGGAGGCAGTTAAACCAATCCTAAAAAGATTAGATTGCATGCCCTGAATGTAAGGTTGCTAGAAGAAGAAGATGGGAGAGGAGAATAGCAGCACTTTCTGAGGGTGCTCAGTTGGGTAGTGACTGGTGCAGTTTGGTGTGACACTTGCTTGTGGGCTAGTACAGTCATGTTAGCAATAAAAAAAATATTCTCATCTCAGTGTCTTCAGAAACTTGTGACAATCTTCACACATCCTGGAAAGCATTATTTCAGAGTTCTCCAAATCATTATCTCTGGGACTGTATGTGAGAAATTACAAAGTCAAGACAGTCTGTACTATGGGAGATGGGATGAACAAATCTGGGAGTCTTGTAGAGAATTTGCTACCTGTGAGCATCTCTCCCAGTTCTTAGAAGGAGCCACGTCAAGCCTCTGGATCTCAACTTGATTGTAACCACAGAATTAAGAATGAGTTGACACACTCAGGCCATTTCTTAGCGGTGTTCAAGTCTTTGAGGCATTATGCCAGAAATTTCAGTTTGATAAAATACAGCCAAAGGCAATCCAAGAGGTCATGTGATGTCAGTAGGTACCCTAAATGCATCTTGTAGAGTGGATGAAAGCAGGGCTGAAACTAGTATGTCATCTCTTAAGGATTACTGTCATGCAAGCTTTTGTGTATTCTCCTGTTTAATTAAATTACATGTACATGTTTTAATGTTAAAATGAAACAGCTGACTAGTACCTTCAGGTGTTTCTCTTTCCCCATTATGCATACTTGCCTGAACTTTTCAGACCATTATCACTTAAGTCTTAAACAAAAAACTATTTTAGGAATAGTAATAGGAACATATTCAATTGTCTAAGATGATTAATCAATAAGTCTTCTAACACCCAAAATGCATTCTCTTACAAATGTATAGAAAACAGTTTAAAAGGTGAGCGCTCAAGAAACTTTTTTGCTGTGTATTTGCAGTGTATGCACAAAGGATCAGGAAAGTTCCAGGATTTTACTTTTACCTCTATTTGTGCTTGTTATTTACATTAGAGTCCACATATACTTTAAAAAAAGAACCAAATATCATATATCTCTCAGTAGCTCTTTTTTATTAGTATCTAAGGACAAGTTTTACTTGCCCAAAAAAAGTAATTCAGTTTGTGATGCAGGAAAGATGTGGGAAAGCCATTGCAGGTCACTCATTTGTACTTGCCATATAAAGCACGGTGTTTCCATTGCTTGTGGCAGTTATGGATTCCATTTCGGGGCATTGTTTCCAGCTAACTTTGTCTAAGGGAAGCTGGTACCTATGTACGTCTAGATTTTGATGAGAGCTGCTCAAATGCACGTTGAAACTACTATATATAAATCATATGCAAATATAAATTTCCATATAATGTATGGGAATTTATGTATTTTGAAAACTTGCAAATAAGCACCTCATGACATTTAGCTTTTCTTACCTTGAATTAATATGATGGCCAACAGAGGCGATTAACTGAGTATATATTAAAGGAAAACATGCACTAGAAACTGCTGGTGACCTACAGTTTGAGAGACCACTGAAAGCTCTCGTTAGCAGGTTGGTCTCTCAGTTATTCTTGTCTGAAGAATGATTTGACGTGCAAATATACGAGCTCTCAAGGAAGCAGTGTATTTGGCAGTTTGGATTACAAGTCTGGAACCTAATTCTAAATTTGCTGACTTCAAGTTCTCAATCTCATTGACAGCCATCATGTACGTGCGTCCAGGGAGTCCTTGCAGGGGGAGATCCACAGTTTGGGAAGTTCAAGTGGTTTGGGAAATGGGACATGGTTTCAGTAGCAGCAGTCTTACTTGATATCTTGAAGGCAGCGATAACTTGCAATTCGAATGCTTTTTTTATGCTTGAGGCATACAGCTTTCCAGATGCCAGTGAAATGAAGATTCACATAGGATACAGTTCCTAAAGGTTTGCTTATCTAGACTAGTGGAGAATCAGAAAAAAAAAAAAAAAAAAAAAGGGAGGGTCTTTCATCAGTTATATTGAACTGGGGGGGGGGGGGGTATAAAACCAAATTTGCGTTTCCTTAACACTTCCTCACATGCGCTTTGCCAAGCTCATCTTTAGGTCTTGATTCTGGGCTGTTCTGAAAACATTCTGTGCTGAGTTCTTGTCATTGTGCCTCTGTTAACTGAATAACTCCCGCTTAGTGAATCCCTGTATTTCTGAAATACTGAAAGTTTTCTGGGAAGTAACAGTTTAAAAGTTCTGCCTAGTTGTCTACCAGCTGTTTTGTTTTCTGAAGCATCTACGTTTGGAGATAGTCGTCTGCCTTTGAGTTTAAAGCCCATTGCTGCTGTTTGACTGACAATTGCCTAGGTAGAAGATGGACTGTATGTTGGTTGTTGAGTCTCAAAGCCCCCAAAACAAGCTAATTATCTCTTTGTCATACTGGTGCCATTCACTTGTTAGCAATAACACTTTTGTCTGTTTAGAATTTTATTCAAAGCAAGCTGTGAGGCAAAAGCAGGACAGAGATAGACACGACAACACAGATCACTCAGCTTCTAGTACACTGCATGACAGGAAGCGAGAGCAAACTCTGTGGCTGCACAGGGAGGAGTTCCTGCCGAAAAGTGCAGGACAGACATAGGGACTCTATTGTCGCACTGAATATTAAAAAACCTCCTAAAATCTGAGTACAATACAAAGTACCTCATGGTGTGGTGTTGCTTTTTTGTGAATCATCAGGTAAGTGTACATTCAGGATCGTGTTACTTTGTATTGTTTGAGCGTGTGGCATTGTAGTAAGTTGAAATTGCAGAGATATTGCTTCCAAGTGTGCCAGGATTTAAAATTAGGTATTAACGAAACAAAAATGTTGCTTAGCAGGAATGTTTCTTTCTGTGAGGAAAGAAATTTGTAAAAGGTTTAGTTAACATACTCTGATATTCCCAGTGGGATCGATGATGGTTTATTTTTCTCTGTGTATTGACAGTTTATTGCTGCAGGATGGTGGTTTTATGGTTTTGGTTTTGGATTTTTTTTATCATACACGTGTAAACATCTCTGCCTCTATCTTATAGTGTGAAAATGAGGATTTTGGCTGATGCTGGGGTTTAAACAGGAGCCTTTATAGCTATATGCATAAGTCTATCCATTGTTAAAGTGAAAGTTGTAACAGATCCTACTTACAGTGTATTTACGGTACATAATGATTGTGCTCTGCAATGTGTATGGAAAACTGGGTGCAGTTTTAGAGTACATTTTGGAAATACGTGGACAGAAAAGTAGAAAGATTGGTAATAACTGTATAAAATACAGCCTATGAAGAAAGCTAAAAAGATTTAGTACAATTGTGCATAGAAAAATAAGACCTGACGTGAGGGATAGGTATACATTTGTCTGAGTGTGTGGGAACATTACAGAGTTGGTACTTGTTCTGTGTTTGCGAAGGGTAGCACAGGAATAAGTGGGCTTATTTCATAACAAGGGAGACTTAGGTTGAAGCAGTAGAACATTGTATATAATTATACTTAATCTATCATTGCAAACTTTTCAGCATAATTTACAAAGAGCTGCATTGCACATATTGATCTGCTTTACATGTTGCAATGGTTAGCATTTAATACTTGATTGTTCTTCATGATCTGTAGTGGATTTTAGTTTTTGTCTGTGAATAATATGTGAATAAGAGTAGCACGTTAGGGTCACAAGTGCACAGATCTGATCTATAACTTTGCAGCTCTAGACCCAGGTTATTGCATCCTTCCACTCATTGGAAAAATAGAGAGCTTCCTCTTATTAAAGAAGCAAAATGATTTCAAAATATTTGCATATATGTTGAATAAAACCATACCTTGAAGTTCGTAGAAACCTGTGATAAAGGTGGGGCCTGTCATGCAGGGCAAGCAAGTCAGGGCTATGTTCAAGGGCCTATATGTTCTTGGATTTACTGTGGAGATTGTGGCTTGTGTATACTGAAGCTTAAGACTGGATTATTAATTGGGATACTTAAAAAATATTTTTACATTCCTGTGACAATTTTCAATAGTCAGAGTGGTGGTCTGTGATAAATTTATAGCACAGAATGTTTTTAAGATATTTTTTGGAGTGCTTTATGAAGTTCTGACTTTAATCATGTTTGAGAAAGGTAAATCAAAACTGCAAAAGGCTCAGAAGGTTTATTAAGATTGTCAGGGAAATAAAGAACTATTAAACTAGTGGAAATCAGTTTAACAGATGTTATATGTTTGAATTCGCAGTTTTTATTAAATACCTTAAGAATGGGACTGGTGATTACTGCCTGGCATACTGTTAAATTGTACTTAATATGTATATGTGCTGTGGGTATGAATTGTAGAACTCATTCACTTGAAAATTTATAGCAGAAGAAATCTAATAAATGCCACAGCTTTCATGGAACACCAGGGAGATGCATGTTTGTGAGGTAAAAGCACACAGATTGTTTAGAGTCTACTAATATTCCTGAGCTCACTTTGAAATCTTTTAAGTTGGGTACAAATTTTTTCTCCTTTCTGTATGCTTTATCCAAAATGATTCAAGTCTTTCTCTCTTGGTCAATTTTGGTTGAAACTGGGCAACGAGTTTTATAAAAATAAAATGAATCAAGAATCAAGAGTCACAGGGATATTGACCAATATCCCATGAGCCTTGCTGCATGAGAAATGGCACCAATAAGTTTGTGTGAATGTTTATATATATTGAAGCCAAATATGGATATAGCAACATTTAATGTTCGTAAAAGTGGGATTGGTTTTAGCTGCAGAAAAATCTGTTTTGGGTGCAGCCTTTTTATCTAATCTGTGTGATGCTGAAGAAGAGCACTTGAAGCGATTAGATCAAAAGCCATATGCAAGAACCTGTCTGTGGTTTTACAGGTACAGCAGCATAATGATGCTGAATGCAGGAGACTGGGGGAAAGCAGCCTAGCAGTAGAGTATTAGAACAATACAGGATTACTGCACTTTATATGAATGTAAGCCAATTGAATGCTGTGTGGAGACCCAGTTTATGGAAATAGTTTGATTCTGCTGTATGTCGTTCCAGTGCTGTGCACAGCATCAGCAATCCAAGCTCTTCCACAATGAGAAGCTCCGTTTGAGTTCTTAAATACAAGCAAAACCCTCAAACAAACTGAATAATAATAAAGTGTCACTTCAATGAGTCTTGCTTTTTGAGTGAGAAAAATTCACTGTAGTTTTTATTTCAAGAAAAAAGTCTTACCTCTTACAAATACAGAGATGTTGCAGTTTTGGAACCAGAACTGGTGATTGACAGCTGTGATTAAATGGTCCACTACAGCAAGTACAGCTTGTGGCTGTTCAGTCAGAGGAAACCCCCAT
The DNA here is from genome assembly GCA_024336885.1 of Actenoides hombroni. Taxonomy (NCBI): domain Eukaryota; kingdom Metazoa; phylum Chordata; class Aves; order Coraciiformes; family Alcedinidae; genus Actenoides; species Actenoides hombroni. Next base: position 2,438,352 of record WUAM01000389.1, on the reverse strand, counting down.
GCTCCAAGTGCACAAAACCCTTAAGGGTGTAGAGATAGAGTACTAACGTAGCTCAACTTTGATTATTCTTGCTTTTACAACTAGACCTATAATAAGCTCCCTCAACACAAACACACAGGGTTCAGAACTGCAAGTTCATCACATCAGCTTGCCAAAGGCAAAGGAATCCAGGGATCACTTGCATGTTGACTGATTATATTACTTGGGGCCACAAAGAGCTGGATCTGTTGCATCCCAGCTGAAAAGTGTTTGTAAGAATAACGAAAGAGAAATCTAAATAGTGTATGGAACTCTTTTTTTTTTTAAATTGCTTTTTTGTTTTCATTTATATGCTAGGTGAATTTATAATCCTTAGATATTGATTGTGTTTATGTAGCACTCCTTGAGTTCCGAATGAGAACGGATCATATAATGATCGTATAATGAATGAGCTGTTCACTCATGTGGCAAAGAATCATGCAGAGAAAGAAATAAAAGTATTTAACTTATTTAGCTGAATTTGGTTCAGACTTTATAGTAAACTGTGAAAAAGTTTAACTCTCTGCTAGATTCTAGTGACTGATACTGTCCCCCGTCTTCCGAAAAGGGGAAGGAAGAAGGTTAAATAAAGATAGAATAAATACCAGTCCTCAAACAAAGCTCTGCTGATCCTTGTCCTTACAGCATCCCGTACATGCACACCCATTTCCTGTTGTTAATGTTAAACACATTGAATATAACTTTCATTTCATTGTTCACTTCAGTGTTCATTTTATATTACATTGACTGGAAAAATCTCAAATCTGTCCCAGTAAGCGCTGTAGAAATGAAGCTTGTTCTCTGTGCTCAGAGAATGGTAAGGAGGAGCTGCCATTTTGTCTAGCAGAGATAGGACTCCTTAGAAGAAGTGCTTAGGTAATTTCACTGGCGAAGTCTTAAGTGTTACAAATGATCTCACCTCCATTTCCGAGTTTTCTCTCTAACAGACTTAGAGCAGAGCCTTTTTTATTCATTTGTTTGCTTGGCACGGGACGTCAAGAACAAGCAAGTTCTGACACCAAACTGCAAAGAGCCTGCCAGCTGGACATGTGCAGAGTGGCAAACTGGACTGGCAAAGCCTTGGACCAGACTCGGTGCAAACTGTGCAGTCGGGGCACCTCTGGCTCTTTCTCCCTCAAAAGGAATAAGCTCTTGTTTAGATTTTTGTGTCACTCTTGAGAAAAAGAAACTTGTGATGTCTTTGGTATTCTGAACAGTAGAGGGCAGCGGAAATTTATGTGGAAATGAGTTTTCTAATAAAACTATGGAATTTTTGGTTCCTTTTAGAGCTTAAGTAAATTCTTTTTGCCAATATAAAGAACTGTGATATTGGAATGCAGGGTAACAAATTCTGTTTGGGTGTTTCTGGGTGTTTTTGGGTTGGTTTTGTTTTGTTTATTTGTCTATTAGAGTTCAGTATTCTGAAGTTATAGTCCCCAAACCCATGCATGATGCATCATTCAGCTAAAAAAAAGGCACAGTGCTCTGGGAAAACTTGCTTTAAGATGCTGACTTCCCATGCCCTCAAGCTCTTAGAACTGCCAGTGGCAGATCCATGGAAGTGAAAGACAAGCAGGGAGGAGGAATACTGGTACTGGCAGGAAGGTGAGGAGTAGGCTGCGGTAAAGTGAAAAGAGGGCTGGCCTTAAAAGGTCACAAAAGATTCATCTCTCCCTGAGTGAGCTTATTCTAGGGAGTGAATTATTATTCGTTTGTGAAATTGTAATTGGTTAGGTCTGAAGCAAACTTAGGGGGACTGCCGTATTCCAAAGGAAATGTAAATGTTCATTCAAGAGATGCTCATGTGGTTAACATGACAAGGTCTCCTGCTGTACAGACTTTCTAGAACTGTGCATTGTACCAACCAGGCAAAGTTTGGGGGTCATTTTTTTTTTTGTGGGTTTGTTTGGTTTTGGGTTGTTTTTGAGATTTTTGTTTTGTTTTGTTAGTTTGGTTGGTTTGTTTTTCTTTTTTTATTGCTTAATTTTGGGGATGTTTTTGGCATCTGTACCTTGATTTCATCTTGAATCTTGAATTTCATCTTGCCACTTGAATTATCAGTGCAGCGGTTGTGAGACAAGACGGAAAATGGGTAATCCTATGTGAGGCTTACTCTTGTTTCAGTCTCAGGAGCATTCTGGCTTGAAGCTGAGTCATGTGACACCACTGCTGCCTTTCCCAGTTCACTTCTGAAGTCTGCTTTGTGATGTTATATCCCACCACCTCTGGCAGGAAATGTTGAATTAGTGATTATTTAATTAACCTTAAGATAGAAGGGTATTAATCTTCTGCCTAGTAATTTTACACCAAATTTAAGCTGGATCCAAGGCATATTTTGTTAACTGAGTGATAACAACAGGTAAGAAAAGCGTTGAAGCAATTAGAACTTCCTCTGGTTGTATTAGGAAGACCAAACTGAAATATTTGTTTGTTTTCTCTCTGTATCATCTGTGAAACTTCTGGAACTATTTTAAATTAGTCTGGAGAATTGAAATATTGCCTGCTTCCCACCCAGTCCCGTTTTTCATTATTTCTTTCATCCTGCCTCACTTCTTGCATGCCTTCTAACATCTGTTTTGTACTATTTGTGCCTTATCACTGGATTCTGAGTCCTCCATACTCTGTGATAAAACTGAGAGCTTGGTACTTCTGAGATCATGTGAATGTGATTTGAAATGGAAGTAGTGAAAGCTTGAAACAGATCTTATAACATAGAAGCAACAGCAGGTGGAGGTTTTGGAGTCATTAAAGGAATAAATTTGGTCTTAGCAGGAGGTGTTTCGGAGATCTTTTAGATGTTATGGATGGGTGTCGAAGTACTGACAAACTACAAAGAAAAAAAGGATGAGAATTGTAGTGTCTGGATAGACTTTTGAACTTAGCAGCTTCTGTAGATGTCAGGTAATTAAGAATTAGAAAGGTGCTTAGAATTGCTAGTATATTTGAATACATACATGTGGATTTTGCTGATAAGAATTATTTACATATCAAGAGAATTCATAAGCTATTTGGATTTTCTGAAGGAATGTTGTATAAAAACAGAACAAGTAGAAATTCATATGAAAGTCTGGATTATTGTTGTGATTTAATGTCTTTATAGAAATAAAATCATGGTATGTTCCTGCCTCGTTCCCAGCTGCTTAAACACGGACTGTGATTCCTCGTACAGAAGGCCATCATTAGGCTTTTAATGTGAAGGTTCCTTGTAGATGGAGAGAGCTCTCAGCTGGCTAAGGAGAAACTGATTGCTTTTTAAAAAGAAAAAAAACCCAACATGCAGTAAAGCTGCTTTTCATGCAGACATAGTCTGCCCTTTGCAGTGGAGCTTGAACCTTGCCTGCCCTATGACATTTGACTGTTTGACATTTGGTCTGTTTTCTCCCCACCTTCCACATTCATCCTATTTGAATTTTATTTTTTACTTTTCAAATTTTTGTTTGTTTCTTTTTTGTTTTTGTCTCAGCCTGATAGAGATGTTGTCCTTGATAACAATGTACCATAAATGGGAGAGGAACATAAATCCCAGAAGAGTGAATCCTTTCCTGTCTTTTTCACAACAGTAAAGATTTTATTGGATAAATGGTTTTCCTATTTCTGTATTATTGCAAATTCTGGTTTATGTAGTTTAGGGGATTTTATTTGTTGATTGAACTTGCATTAGATAGGACAGACTTAACAAAAATGCAGTGCCAAGACATCAATGAATGAATGATGCAATATTCATAATCCAATTTTCTTTCATAAAAGTAGGCAATCGGTTAGGAAATCATTCCCATATTTATGCCTGACTATTTTATATGTTTACATTTGTGCCTTTTTTAGACGTTTTCCTTTGAAAATGTAGTGTAGTGATGTTCTATTAACAGAATTGGGATTGGGAGTCCATAACTGCTCTCATTATTGAACTTGGCAAACATATGTTAACCTCCATTTTGCCACCTAGAAATCCTTTTAAAGAAACTTTTAATTATTACTGGTACGGAAAACTGTTTCTTAATTTAGACTTAACAATGTTTACCCAAGTATTTTTTAGTTCAGTGCAAACTTCCCTCCCCCAAAATCTCAATAGCACATTCAAAGGAGCTCTAGTAGTGCTGTGTTTGCCTTCTTTTTTGTTGTTTGGGTTTTTTTTCATTTTTTACTTGTTTGGTTTTTTTTGTTGTTTAGGTTTTTTGATAAAAAAATGTTTGTGATATATACCTTTATATATATGTTTGCA
>WUAM01000389.1:2422729-2434058 GCA_024336885.1 Actenoides hombroni | reverse complement strand
ATATGCACCTCTTATATTTATGACATCGTATATTACAAATCAATTTTTTAGCAGTGTTGAAGTGTGCCCAGGTGTACGTTTTGGAAAAGATAAAAGTTTTGGAGATATTTTCATATGAAAGCAATTTGAAATACAGAATGATAAAATAGGTTTCGATTTTTCTTTATTTTGGACTTCTTGTTTTGGGGAGATGGAGAAAGTTTGTATTGGTAGAATGAATGGATCCTCATTTGTTAAATGGATTTCTGTATGAAAAAAAGGGCTTAAAAAGTAAGTTGTTTTTGTTCCATTTTGAAAGGAGTCTGCTAATAAGAAGGTTTAAGGGTATTATATGCCTATGCAAATACGTTGTTTTGAACTGTTATTTATTTTGATGTCAGTCTGTGTGCAGACATATCTATCTATCTATCTATTCTAATGGCTCAGGAATGATTTAACAAAACTCAGCAATTCTTCTGAAAAGTATTTCCTTCCCTGTCACAGGATGTTTTGGTTTTTTTAATCAAGCTATTTTTGTTCATCTTTGCATTTCATCTCCTAGGTGGTAGACTATAAATCTCTGATATTGATAACTAAAACCCTGTGATGGAGAGAGGATGTTAATCTAGCCTTCCTATAACAATGTCTTATTGCTCTAATTCTTTTAATTAAATCACTGCTTTAATATGTAATTGGATATTTTACTTTCTCATGTCCTGTGAGATAGTTGTTGAGAACAACTCCATCCTGCTATGTTAAGACCAGGAGCCTTCTGTCTCTGTAACTGTGGATGTAATCATAGCCTCTTAAGCAGCAGTACCACGAGCATGAATCAAGATTCTAACTTGTTATACACCCAGTCATTGTGATCTAGGGACTTAGATGTAATTGTTGTTGTTATTATTATTATTTATTATTATTATTTGAAAAAGAAAGACACCAAGTATGGTCAAAACCATTTTTCAGTCTAGAGGTACACATTCAGATGCATGTAATGCCTTTGTGGGGTCAGTCAGACAGCATGGACACATCTCTATTCAGACTAGATACTCGTTACAGGTATAGTTTTTCTGCACAGCCATGTACACCTTTTTTAAGGTCTATGAATATTGTGCAGAAAAGAGGAATTATTGAAGCATTGCAAGCAATTTTTTTTTTTTTCCCCAGCAAGGCAAAAGGCTTCATTATGTTCTTCCATCTAGTTTATTTCAAGTATGTACAAATTCTAATGAAGAAATACTCTGCAGTGAGATAGCAGCTGACATTTGTCATTGCTCATCACCTGATATGGAGCAGTCCCAGTATGTTGTGTTTTCTCTGTTTTGTGCAGTGGTTCGGTGTGGTATCGCTCACGTAATTGATATACACTGGAGATGATGAGTGCTCATGTCTATTATAAGGATAGCTACCTTTTTATTGGATTATTTTTAATATTATTACTCTGAATTTAAAAGAGATGGTTTCTAATTGGATAATTCAGTTACATTTCAGGAATATTCACATTAGTTGTTTTAACATGCTTCCCAAGATCAAAGATAGGAACGCTAAGTCTTACAAGTTTATCTCTGTTTCATTGTATTCATAATATGCTGGGGCTTCTTATGGGATTTTAATGAAAACAACCTGATACAATCTCTAACTGGACATGGTTCTGTTAAAACAACATGCTTATGCAGTATATTAGAATGTGATTATGTATTATACTTGTAAGGAACATAACTTGTGTAACTCAGGCGTGCCCAGGTATTCATAAAGGCTTTGACTTTTCTATCTCTTGACATGTTTGTGATTAAATCTGCAGTTTTCTGTAAGCTCTCTTTATGAGTGTGGTCATGGATTTACTAGTCTGTATCATCTAAATGTAATACACTTAGCATGAGCTTTCCCTTTCTCTATTGCACATGCGTCTTTAAGCTGTGTAGTCCTAAAAGAAGCTATTAACTTGTATTAAAACTGGTAACTGCTGCAGTATTTGTTAGAAGTATTAACAAGAACTAGGGACACATCAAGTCAAAGGTAATAAAATGAGATTAAGAAGTCAGTCCTTTCTCCCTAGTGCTCAGCCTGAGCCAGTGCAGGTGTCATGTAAAGATTCACACATTGTGTTTTTTGGCTTAGCATAGTCCTGTGTGATAATATGAACTGGTATGAAAAATTTGCCGTAATACAGTGTAGTGCAGTTAGGATTTGTTTGATACAGTTTTCATGTAAGCAATATGCACAGTAGATATTTGAACCTCTTGGAGTGCTGCTTGCTTATTCATTCTGGAATTTCAACCTTTTTGTTTATGTACCACTTAACTGATTTTACTATTTGGGCCATAAATTCACTTTATCACCAAAGATCCTTGGCTTTGCAGTGAAGCTTATTCCCCTATAAATATGTGCGCTCCATACAATGCTTAATCACGTAACTCCTCTTCTAAGTTTGTCCTAAAGCTATTCTATGGTACTTCTGGCATCTTTTGTGAAAGGAGCACACATGAAATTGAGATCAAAAGGGAGTGAAGTTTGTCTTACTTGATGTGCCACACGATTTCAAACATAAAATGGAGAGCAACATTTAAGGGGTGGTGTTTCTGCAACATGAGAGATTCAGAGGTCAGCTGTGTTGTGCTATAGCAACCGAGACAGGGTTTGTAACTCCTTGGGGTAAAAGATCCCCACAAAGAGCAAGGATTAATTTAATGAGCACCTTATGCTTCCTGCACAATATCTACTGCAATCTTTGCTTCTAATCCACTTATTATGGGCAAAGAAATTTATCTGGTGGCTCAATTATTGGAATTTTTTTTTTTTTCTTGGCCAAGGTGTTCCCCCCTTATGTAGTGATGTAATCTTGAAAGTCTTAGAAATTGTAAAACATTAGCTTTGCCTGCAGTGGCTGATGATATTTAACAGTTGCTGTGTGAAGTGATTTGTCTTTCATAGCTGCTGTGACAAAGTTTACATAGACAATAAGTAGTCTAATAGTTGCAGATTTCCAGATAACAAGAACAGTGTAGTATATGTATCGTATACACAGGTTTGTTTTCTCTTTTTTTGGTGTGTGTGTTACTTTTCAGTAAGCAAAAGAGCTAAAATCAAGTGAGGAGCGATTCTTTGGTTAGCGTGATAGTGTAAGGTAGAGCAAGGGATCTGTTTTGTGGAGACTGTCCCAGACTCATTCTATACGTAATTACTTTTCTTACAACTTACCTCTCTTTTCATCCCATTTGGCATGTACATTGCAGTTAATACTGATTTGTTCCTCATGAGTATGTTGAGATTTAGTTATAGAAATAAAGAAGTTGTCTCTAAAGAAGATCCGAGCATATTAATGTTTACTTTGTTTTGTGCTGTGCTTTACTTGAGTAGCCTTGTCTTGGGCACTTTTCCTCGTGGACACTGCTTTATCTGTGATAACTCTCTTTTTTGGACCCATATACCCACTCTAAATGCAGTATTAAGAAGCTAACATATAGTTGTTGCATAACTTCCCTCTACAGTAACAGGATGTGCTATCTCATTCACATTGACTTTAATCCTGTAGCCCCACTAGTATGCTTCTCCTTCATATTATAGAATTATAGTCTCAATCTGCTTTCGTTAGAGCTGGCCTGTGTTGGCAGTGTCACATTCTGTGCTAATCTGTCACCATGTGACCACCCATAAGAGTCTTTTAATCAGTTACTTAGCAAAGGAGCTACCTATTTGGGGGGGGTGGTGGTGATTTGTCACACCCTGTTAAAAAAGAAACTACATCTATTCCCATATAGAAAACATTTGTTATAGTTCCAAAAGGCTTAGAGAGACTTTTTATTTTTTAATCTGTATTTTCTATAGAGTATTGGGAGCACATACTCTAATTAAGCACCCAGTTTACCTTTTGTACACTCTCCTTTTTATTTTGAGTGATGTTCTAATACTATATTGGCTCTTTTGGAATTAACTTTTATTCTAATATTTTGCAGACTTAGGCTTAGGTTTACACCATTTTTATACTTCGGTAACTAAAGGTATCAGACTTAATCCAACACCAGCCCAAGCCATGAATGCAGTTGTTTCCCATCCATGTGTACACCAGAATCATCAGTTAGTGCAGATTCAGGTACACAAGATCCATACACATTTTTAATTAACCCTTCTCTTGTAGAAATCTGTATTTCAAAGTTAAACACCCTTCATTTTGATTTAACCTGTGTCCCCTGTGTGGGAGGGGTGGTACCTTCCAGCTTTGAAATTTCTTGTTTGCAAAGTAAAGATTCAGTCGACTTAGGTATATATAATTGAGATACATATGTGTGTGTGTATATATACACATAAAATAAGATTTAATAATATATGATTTTCTGAGGAAAACTAAAGGATAGATGGCTTTGTATTTACAGAAGTCTAATTAGGTTTGAAGAATAGTCTGCAACATGTTTACTAGGATCTTGGGAAATATTGCCCTCTAAGTGAGGTACTGACTTTACAGATCTCATCCCTGTTTTGTGGTTTTTATCGTGGTTTCACTTGAGCTACCCCTAGAATAATATCTCAGATTAGTTTATCCTGTGGAAAAAAAAGCCACGACCTTATAAAACACTGCTACAGGATAAATAGATATACTCAGTGTTATTTTTGATATTTCTGTTGCTCAGTGTTGCCTGGTCCAGAAATTTCAGAGTACTATTGTATCCTTTAACTTGTTACTAAAAGTCTGTACTGTAACAGTAAAAGAGATTTTATTGTTCATAATTTGAGGGGTTTACTGGCTTGATGGAATAAAACTTCCAGGCTTCAGAAGAGCTAGGAGTATGGGTACTGGGAAGGGTGGATACAGTGTTTATTTTAAAAATAATAATAATCATTTAAAAATACCTGCACAACATGCAGCTTCTGCCTTTTAGCTGAGGTTCTGTCATCTCATAAGATAGGAGCTCTGTAAGGCATCTCTGGGGGGGTTTTCTGTTCTTTAAATTGCTCATCTTTGACTTCTGTAGGCTGGAAACTAAATCTGAGCTATTATTATGTATGAATGCTTGTCTCTAGTTGACAGTAGAAGACAACACAGCTGGATAAATAAGGATGATGTATTCTGTGACATCTCTTGTTTCTTGAAGCTTCCTGACCTGGGAGAAAATGCAGAGCTCTGTTAAATGAAATTTCATACTTCTTATTTGAAGGGCATGAAGATAAATCTCATAGTGAACCTGTGAAATGACATGAGGGAGGGCTTGCCATTTTCCCCAAACAAAACCTGACTATAGAGCAGAATGTCATCGCTGACATGGGTATTGACATTAGTATGTAATATGGAATGGCTGGGAATGGTACTTGATTGCTGAATGTATGTTTTGAAAAATCAAAGTATAGGCTTTTGAAACAAAATACCAGTTTCTCCTCCTGACAGTCTCATTAGTTACAAAAGTTCATATCGAGTGCCAAAGTACAATTTACAATATGCAATAATTACTTATGCTTCTAGTTAGAAATGATTCTTAATTGAAGTGAACATAACTCTGAGTGGAAAAAGGAAGAGCATTTAATTTACTAATGTGCAGCTTTTCAACTTATGAAAATAGTTTATATTCACATGCATGGTGATTACAATGATGAAAGAAACTAGTTAACTAGATTTACACATGTATGTGTGTATGATTTCATTATATATATATATTCATTATATATATATGACTGTTTCAGGACCAAGGTAGTGCTAGTTGGTACTATTCATCAAAACTGAGCTTTTCTTTTAATTTTATTTTATAGAAAAAAAGAAAACAGAGTACTCAAGATGAAGATACAATCAGTATCTGCAGCCTGGATACAAGTGTGAGTAATTTCATTTTTCTTTTTGCCTTCTCTCTCCACCTCCTCAAACTAAAATACAGCTATTATGGGTACTCTGAAACAAACCTGTTCATCTTTTCAGCTATATTGTTTTCATACGTAGGATGAATTACTTGTTCTGCTTATTACTCTAAAATTAAACTTGATATGTTACTGATTCACAGTAAAAAAACCTTTTGAAGAGGAAAATTCATTATGTCAGTGGTGGTTAATGGTGGTGTTGCAAAACTGTGTAATGTGATATTAATTCAATTGTGATACCTGTAGAGAATACAAGCTTGTTTTAACAGTTTTTTTATTAATTAGCAAGTGTTGAACCTTGTGCTGTGGTTTCTTTAACAATCAGATCTTAATTTTGGTTTTGAAGTATACCACTTCTTTGAAGAAGCAGTTATATTTAAGGGTTCATCTGTCTGAATAGCTGCAGACAAATGCAAGCTCTTGTGTCACTTAAGTGGGCTGGGTAGAATCCAGCACTGTTTTGGAGATCACAAGCCCACAGTAGCCTGACCTTGTCTCTTAGCTAGTACTTCAACGTTAGTTAATTGCATTAGACTTTACATTGGGACCAACTTCAAAGGAATTCTCCTTTAAAGAGCAGTTTTAAAGGAATTTTTATTCTTTAGGAAAAATTAAAAATTGTTGACTATTCTGGACAAGAATGAGGAAGTTTTGAGTCCTTCCTTACAGGACTTTGGAATTACTCTGGCCACCAGGGTGGGGAATATCCCATGAGGATACGATGGGTAGTGGTATGCAGTGTCATACGGTTTATTTGAATAGACAATTTCTATCAATAGTAGTTGATTTCAAGTATTTACTTGAGGTAGCCTTCTCTCTATTGCCACAAAGTACTGATTATCTTATGCTATATGGCTAAACAGAATACACTATGCTTTGTGTCTTTGAAACTTACTTTGCCCTGTACTCTTCTATATTATAATACTATAGTTTCCTATTCAGCATGTGATGCTGTGTTCTCGTCACTGATGATAGTTGGTGTTAAGGGTGGTTTGCCTTAAATTGTCGGGGTGTCTTCCTTCAAGTGGAAAAGTGCCTTTGGTTTGGAAAATCAGCCTGGCATGTGACCTCAGAACAACGCCCTCGTTTGGAAAATCAGCCTGGCATGTGACCTCAGAACAACGCCCTCAAGCTTTTTTAATCTTTCAGTAATGTTTCAAGTGTGCTTATCAAAACTTGGTGGTGTTGACATTAAAACAAGTTGGGCAGGAAGAATTGTGCATTTTATGATGACTCGTGTTCCTGCCAATTAGATTATAATCATCCTGGTGAAGGAAAGATTATCATCTTTGTGAGCCTTCTGGACATGGCAAATAAACTTTTGCTTTTTCTTTCACATCATGTTTTGCTGATGGATGATGATGAAGACAGTACTGAGTATGCATCTAGATTGAATACCTGCTCCTTAAGTTTCAAGTGTCTCATGACATTAGAAGATATTACAGAGTCTTCTAGTTGCACTATGGAATGTTGTAAGTGTGAAGGTAGTTTGAAAGGGGCAGTTGGAACCCAGCAGGCCATGGCTGAATACTTATCTGTAGAAGCATTTTGTTCTCTGTGTGTGCTTAAAAAGCATAAAAAAACCCAAAACATGCTAGAACATGCTATTTATACTGGGGGGAAATGTGTCTTTTGTCATCTTGGGTTTTGCTGTTAGAGAGACCTAACTGACATTCCAAACAATTTGAGTTTTTGTTACAGAGCAGAGAATTGGTTGTCTTTTGTTCTCATGTTTGTGAAGGCAAATTTCAAGAATAGGTTTATACCTCACAGAAACAATCTGTGGTGGTGCGAGGCAAAATCACCTTTCCTTACTGTGTTGGACTCTGCTATTCATATGCAGGAACTTATGCCCAGAAAAGCGTGGGAGAGAGAAAGAGATGTGTCTAGAATAATCAAAACGTTGGAACAGTTGCCATATAAGAAGCAGTCAAATATACTGAAACTTATATAAATGGAAATCAAATATATTGGGGGAAAAATGGTGGGTGATTAGTCCTATGAAATAGGATCAGTGTAAGGTTATTCACTGCCTTGCTATTAAGGGCACTCTTTGTAGATTCATCCCAAGCCAAAAGGAATACTTGACCTAGCGTGCAGTGGCAGAGTACTGGTACAGGGTGTCCTGGGTACCAGAGCCTTGCAGGAGTTCAAAAAGCAGAGTGGGCAAATTCATGGAAGAAAAATCTATCAAGAACTATTAGAATGAATTAAACCATCCATCTGTAGAAACCTGCATACTTCTGGAGTCTGAGAGAGTGAACTACGTGTGTAGTACACTTCCCTTGACAGCTGGTTTTTACTGTTGCTGGAGACATGGTACTGGCCTCAGAGATCCGTCCTTAGCTTGAGCCATGGCCCTTCTGAGATGACTTTAATTAGCCCAATTCACGGCCTCTTTTTCTTCCAAGCAGTTACAGTTTTGAGATGACATAGTGAGGGCTCTAGAGTTAGTTGGAACCTTTGCACTGTAGCGTGGTATAAATAGTGAACTGTTCAAGTTCCTTTGTCTAGCAACTGTCATATGGCTTTGAAAAGATGAGCCAAATTGCTTATATATATATCCTCAGTGAAAGCATTTATTTTCCAGGGCAGTGACTGAGAATATCAAACTTGGAATGCGAGTGTTACCTGTTATGAATTTAAATTCTAACTGGGATAATGATATATTATTAAACTTTTACAGACTCTGTAATAAAACAGGTTATTTTTTATTAAACAGTGTGAGTATTTAAGAAATGAGCATATTGGACTTCCCTGTGCAGCATACTTCCTGGTTTACATAATTAGGTGACTGCCTTCTTTTCAGTTCTGCCAGCTGACTTAGCTGCTGACGTAAGGACGCGCTCTCAGCCGCACGCTGCCGTCACTGCTGCGCTGCCTTCCTTCACAGGCTCCTATCCTCAGGGACATGCTTTTTTTGTTTGTTTGTTTGTTTGTACTTGCCAGAGGAAAGATCTGGCCATCTTTTCTTCTGTCTGAAGTTTCCACTTTGTGTAAATGCATCACCTTTGTCCAGGGAGAGGGTGGGGGATGGCAAAGAAAGTGGGTATTAACTCTTTAAAGACTGGATTGCTTCATGCCTTAGAAAGCGACGTACATCTGGATCTCCTGCCAATTTACATCGTCATCTGTCGACAATCTTTTTATAAGAATAGATTATTACGTGGGTTTTTTGGGGTGTTGTGTTTTTGTGTTTTTAATCTGACTGACCATTGCCAGACACACCTGCCTTTTCCAGGGGAATCAGTCATAAAGACAGAATTTCCTTTCACAGGAAATGCTGGTTGGAGCTTTGCTGACTCAGGGCAAGGACTGGTAACCTAAGCATGTTAAATGATCTTTGTATTTGTTTAGTGATCTGGACTGGTATTGATGCTTCAGGAGCTGATAAACTGGCTTATTAAACTGACTGGTTGGTCTTGGCTCTTTTTACTGCCAGCTTAAAGAAGTGAATTTGTAAATCCCCTCAATGTCAAATGGTTTGTGATAACTTGTGACAGATGTGGCCAGTAGACTGTGAGGGCTGAGTGCATGAGCACCCAAGGCCACTGCAATCTGAAGCCTGTATTTAAAGAACAAAAGCATGTCAGATAGTATGTATATTTTACACCTTCCCTTGGAAGGTTTACCTCGTATTCAGTCTACAGTTAACTCAGCCTGCAGCGTCTTTCACACTTGCGCTCTTAAAAGGGGAGATGTTCGAGATCTGCACGTGCATTCATTTACAGATGTTATATAATTAATATAGCTTTAGATTACATAAAATTTAGATTTTATAAATGTCCCTTCAGAGCTTGGAGAATTGGGACAGTGAAACTGAGACAGTTTTAAAGATCATAGAGGGCTAAGTACTTTTTTGTGTTTAAAACAACTCCTTAGACCTCTACAATTCTCTTTATTCTTCCTTGCACAGACACTATGTCCCTCCTTACTTAAGTTCTGAGGTAGTTCCAGACTTTTTCTGCCTGTGCCTTCACTCTTTGTTGCTTCTGCCACTTCTGTTTTTTTCTGATACCCAGCCTTTGAAACATGGGTCTTCAGTCTGTGCAACCTTCTTCTGAGCCTGGTGGAGGAGTGCAAGGGTTTGCCTCAGTCAGTGTCAGCAGCCAGTTCTTCAGCTATGCACCTTTCTTGAAAGCAGCGTGTTCATTCAGCTTCTGTAGGCCAAGTGCTCTTCGGGAATTTTGATCTGTTAAATAGTTAGTATATCACACTAAACAGTGGGGTGATGGACCCTGTTATCTGGAGGTTTTGAGAGAGAGCACTCAGGGTAGCTAAAAGCAATGTATTTTTAATGGCTATTACAAAAGAGGTAGCTGCAAAGTAGTTGAAATCTTGTAATGGTGATAGATGATACCATGTGCCTGATGAGTCTCAACTCTATAAAATCATAAGTAACCCATGAGCTACCCAGAGCAAAAAGCTGGTAAGAACTAATACAAAACGTTCACTTTTCAGAGTAAAATTCTATTTGCTTAGGCAAAATCCTGTTCAGAAGAAGAAACAGGGTGATGGTGTGCTGTTCCGCTCTGCAGTCAGTTGTATGAGAAACTTGTTGTAAACTCATAGAAGATGCTTTGGGTTTCTCATTATATTGAGGAGAAGGATTGTACAACAAATACATGATGAACTAGACAAGTAAAACACTTCCATAAAGCAGGTAAAATTCAGTATGCAAAGCCTTAGAAATGTTATTTATTTTATCTATATAAGTAGAACAAGTTATCATTACTGAAAATAAAACTCTTCCAAATGGTCATTTGTTAGTGCATTCTGAAGTGAAGTCTTACTGCTCATCTGTCTACTTGCAAATTAATAAATCACATCCCAATATAAAATACAAACAAAAAGTTACCCGGACTTAAGCTACATTTGCATACACTAGATCAGAGTTCATTAATTTTGATTGCTTTTAGTGCTGAGTGATCATTTGTTATATATTTGAGAGTCAATATAACTGAAACATTCTTTGACCTAATTAAACTTAATTATAAACTCAATAATATTTGATTGCTAAGGTATGGTGAGCTAGCTTTGAAAAGCTTAGGGAGGATTACTTCCACATCAGCTTATTAGAGTTGAGATAATTAAAATATATATTGTATCTGGGTCTTTTTATTTCTATAAACTCTGGTGTGTTGCACGTTCATAGTATGAAAGGCCTTTAGCTTGCCTGGTAAGATGTATGCAATGTGTTTGAATTATGCATGGCTTTTTAATAGTGCTCTGTCGCAGAGGCGGTCACTGCTCCATCTGCGTTCAGACTTCATTAGAAAGCGGCTGTTTGTAATCCGTTATTAATCCATCATATGACTGTTAGAGACCAGACACTGTCTGCTCTTGCTGTTATTTGGGTAGTGTAATATTATTTATCTTAAGGCTATGTTTTGTTACTCTCCTGCTAGTTCTTATTAAACAAGGCCTACGAGTGCTCTATTGGAAAAATGTATAAACTGCTGGTTATGCTGCATTCTTCCCCCCCCCCCGCGCCCCCCCCCCCCCCCCCCGC
>WUAM01000389.1:2363312-2407699 GCA_024336885.1 Actenoides hombroni | reverse complement strand
CTGGAGATGGAGTCCAACCCCCTGCCAGTGGCAGGCCACACAGGAACAGGTTCAGGCAGCTCTTGAAAGTCTCTAGAGAAGGAGACTCTGCAACCTCTCTGGGCAGCCTGTTCCAGCGCTCTGTCAGTCTTGGAGCAAAGAAGTTTTTCCTCATGTTGAGGTTGTTGGTGTCTGTTTGAAGGTGCTATGTTCCTTTTCAACTGTCTCTTAAAGAATTGTCATACTGTTGCTAATGCCACATTGTCTTTAAGGTTGTACATCTACAATACTGTTGGTACTGGGAGTAGGTTAGTTCTATCATTTGTTGATGCAGTATCAGGTGTACAGGCCCACATTTTCAGAACCACCCTCCCCAAAAGTCAGAATGAACTTGACAGCAATTAATCATCTTGGGCTCTGAAACCAATGCCTGGTATTAAAAATATATGACTTTTTTTTGGGTGTTTTTCGTTTGCTTGTTTGTTTTGGTGGTGTGATGTTTGGGTTGTTTGTTTTTTTTTCCTCTATTTTCTGTTTATCATGCATCATAAGAGCGAAATTGTTCTAAAGTCTCTTATGTTAGCACTTCACTGTTTACTAGGGTCTTAAGAGGAAAGGCTGCTCATGTTTTTGCAGGGATTTCAAGATAGAATATTTGACATCCGTGTCATTTAAGACCAAACCCAATTATATAATAAAACCAGAATGTTGGCTGAAACATACTAATATATCATCTTGCTTCTGTGTTCAGTCAGTTCATATGTTTTCAAGATTAAAAGATGCAAACATTCTGTTCTGGTGCAATTTTGAGTTTTTTGTAGCTTTTAAAATAAGAACGAATATTTTATCTGTGGTAGTTGGAATTACTTTCCAAGACTTTCTTCTCCATTTTCAGTTATTGGCTATCTCTGCTATTTTAGGAACATGTTAACTGTGGTTGCTAGGGACCTGTCCAAAATTCATAGCTGTTGGGAAATGGAACACTTATGGTGGATCGTGGTTGCAGTTTGGATAACAGAGATCATGTAACAGTAGGATATACTTGATCTTTTTGCCAGATAGCAGTTTGTGGTTAACAACTTGACCAGAGAGGGGATGGCCATCGGAAATTAGTTAGCATTCTTGAACCAAGACAGAAGTATGGAGGGAAACTGTTTCTTATTTTTATGTTTCAATTAAAACTAATTATAGCAATTTCTGAACCATATGAGATTACTTCATTGTATTTACACTTGGGAAGATAGTTATTTTGTAACTTTAAATAAAACCTCTTTGTAACCTGGAGTAAAACATTACTAGGAATGGCTTCTTGATTCCCTGATTGTTTATCGAGGGGTATGAACAAAGGAAGACTGTACTGGTGGAAGTTGTTGGTGTCTGTTTGAAGGTGTTATGTTCCTTTTCAACTGTCTCTTAAAGAATTGTCATATTGTTGCTAATGCCACATTGTCTTTAAGTTCATACGTCTACAATACTGTTGGTACTGGGAGTAAGTTAGTTCTATCATTTGTTGATGCAGTATCAGTTTTTGCAAGGACACTTCCTTTTGAAGTTTTGCCATGGCTTTCCTCTCCTCTCATAGGGAGGGAATGTGGGTTAGAGAAAGATGAGTTAATTTTTTTGTGTTCATTTTTGTCTGATTTTGTCATTGCACATGGGAATTGAACAACATTTCTAAAAAGATTAATGGACCACAGTAGTGGAATATTGCAATTTAGATAATCACTCTGATAACCGGTAAGGCAAAACTCTCTTAATGACCAAATGTGGAGTCCTGCACTGGGTTATCAGTGAGTATTGTAGTGTGAATGAAGGCATCTCAGGTTCAAGATTACTGTAGTTATTAGACTGTTCTTACTGTTTGTGAAACACTTAATAGCCTCCCTGTTTTGCTTGACTACCATCACTCTCTCTCATGGATGTCTTGTAATCTGTGTCAAAGAATTGTGATTTGCTTAACTTTGGATCTAGCTGCTGGCATCTCAGGAGAACATGAAATCAATCTCAAGGTTTTTGTTCTAAATATTTATTCAAGAAGCACAGATGTTATCCTAATTTCAAGATATTCAAACTGGCAAAAATAACTGACTTGAAGATGAGTAACAGTGCACAGTTGTTATAGAAATTAATAGGTGGGGCTGGTTTTAAAAAATAAATAAATAAAGCTTCTGATCCAAAACTTTAATCCAAAAAATCTGAAATGTTGATAGTGTTCTTTGGGTATGACTTCATGAAACAACTTAAGATAAACTAACAGCTACTAGGAGGAGAAAAATCAGCCTTTTCCCCATCCTGTCCTGCTCTGTACCTGTGCGATTTCCCACCATTTACCTTTGGTGAGTTCTGGTGCTTTTCCCATGGCACAATAACCTGTCAGCTCACAAGACTGACAGAAAAAAAAGTATTGTTGTAGTTTTGAATGGCTGATTTACCTGTGGGACAAGATGAGTGCTAGAGTTGGCATAAGGTGACAGGGATGGACTACACAGAGTGAGGGTGCAGTGCCAGTGTAAGAGCATGAAAAGAGGGAGGAGGAAGAATTGGTTAGAGAAGAGGGAAATTAGGTTTATACTTCTATGAGTGGCAAATTGTTAATTCACCTCAGTCCTACTGTAAAATTCTATTCTTTGTCAACACTATGAGACTTTATTTCCATCTTGAGTACAGCACTTCCCAGAGTAAAAACTCATTCCAAAATGAATAAAAGTAGCAAAATATTAAAGAGGGGTAGAATGTGACTGTCTTGGGTAACTTCTCAGGATTGGAGAATCATACTAACAGGTAAATGTAGTAAAATGTGTCAAACTGAACACAATGAAATGTATAATAAGGTTTGAAATTCATACACCTAGGTAAATGAATGAATAGGAAAGAAAACTCGAAAGGCAAAAGTCTTATTTTTTTGCTGCTTTTATTTCTGACGTGAGGAAGGACTTAGATACCTGAAAGCTCTTCTATTGGTATTTTTGGGGGTTGTTTTTGGTCAAGTATTTTGTTGGTTTGTTTGTCTTCCCCTCAGTTATATAATTTAGTCTAATAAACAGTATTAACTTCAGACTTTGGTTTACATATTACACTTGGAGGGAAGGTTGGAAGAACAAACTAAGTGGCATTTGACATGTGAGATTAGTTGTAGAGTGGTGAAAATTCCTGTTATTTCTTAATAGAATAAAATTTTCTTCTTGCTCATACCTAACTAAGCATGCACACATCTAGGAATACAGCAAGAGATTACAAAATACTGTCCTTTCTGAGGATAAATATTACAGCGTTATTCATGTAATATAAATATTATAATTTAATCAAAACAAACAATAGACCACTACTGTGATGTCTTGGTAAATGCTTTGCATTATGGACAATGATTTCTTACAAAGAAATTTGTTACTTAATTCTCCAGTCAGTAAGAATGCTCTGGAGAGAAATTCCTGCTCCCATGCTGCCAGTAACTTAAACGTAAGTATTTTAATTACATTTAATCTCATTTAAACATCATACAAGTGGTTCCAGTAATTTCCTCTGCCTAGAATGCCTCTTTCAATGTAAAGGACGCTACACTTGGGTCATCGTTTCACCCTCTACAGAACTTGACTGGCTGTTGAAAATCCACATTGATAAATCAGTACAATCCTGCACACCTCCTCCTTTCTGCTCTCCCCAGGGAAATATACTCAGACAAGCTTAACCAACTTCTTTGTTATATAAGTGTAACTTGTGAAGGGTCATTTTATCCAGCCTCACCACACCCTGTGCATTCCCTCACAAGGGACCACCATGGTTCGTAATGAGTTTTCACTGCTGGGTGTGGTAGAGGGGTGGAGAACCATGAATCCTTCCTGATTTTTCTAGGCGGGCCATTGTTAGTGTTGAGCTGCAGACCAGTCACCATAACAGTTTTCATGTATGAATCTGAGGCAGCTTTAAAAATGGGTGCCTATTGTTTTCCTAAGGGAAGCTGCTGAAGGGAGTGATTCTCTTTCAGTGCAAATGCAATTGTTAGAGGGCATCCTTTAACTGCACAGTACGTCCTGTAGTAATCAAAAGTTACATGAATTTAGCAAAATAAAAAGAAACCAACCAACCAAAACAACTTGGCAGGTTGTTTCATCTGTTTGTCTTCAGTGCAGAATTGTTCCTCTGGCTACATTTACATGAAGAAACCATGTATGCCTGTCTGTCTTTGAAAGCCTGAAGACTGCTTTACAATACAATAAAGCATTAATGGTGATTTATATTAGAATCCCTTCTCTTCATCAGTTCAACATGAATGTACTTCAGTATAAAGGTGGTATTTTGGAATAGACATCATCTGCAGTGGGAATCAGCGGAGATCCCTGCTATTTATCCGTTGTATTTGACAAAACATAGGGGAATAGTTCAGGGCATCCTGGCTGCAAGTCTGAAAGCACAGTCCATGATAACACTGAGGAAACGTATCTTCCTCCTTCTCCTTCCTTTATAAGCTGCACAAATAAGGGTTGTATGAAAGGTAATATTCAAGTGGAGAATCTAGACAGAATAGAAATTTGGGTTTCAGTTTTGTAATGTCAGATGTTCCCCGGAGATGTGTTTCTTTGTTTTGCACTGATCTTTCGAGGATTAGGGTTCTACCTGGAAAAATTACAGCTGTGGTTTTTCAGAGAACATTCTTAATAGTAATCACTTATTCTGTAATAATATTTTTATTGGAATTTCTCAGCACCACTGTGCTTAATCGAGTGGTCTCATCCTAATATTTATTACCTACTAAATTGTAATTCTCATTACCACATGTACAATCTCTATTTGCAATGAGTAAATTACAGTTTCTTGAGCAGCTGTGTAACTGCCTGATAAATACCTGTTATACGCTTTCTAGCTACTCCCTCATCACTGTCACTATTTCTGCTTTCCAGCTCCCGAGAAGATTCAAATCTATGTTTGGTTGAAATTACTGATTCAAAAGCTTTCTTTTGGTTGTTTGCATCTGGTTTTGTTTTCGTTGTTTACTGTTTGTTTTTTGGTTGGTTGGTTTGGTTTTCTGAAGGGAAAGCTTCCTAATGGTTACCCTGAAGAGATGATTGGGGTAGTTTGAAGAGAGGTTTCAGAGATACTCCATAAGTGCAGAATTGTGTATGTGCAACATTGGCTTGGATAACTTGCACTGGTCATTTCAGAATAGTAGCTTTTTTAAAGATACTCTTAGCAACATTGTACCTCTCCTAGCCAGTGGCTTTCTCTCCCTCTCTCCTCTCCCTCTCTCTCCTCTCTTCTCTTTTTTTTTTTAATATCTTTTATGAAACCATACACATAGGATGGGTGCATACATGCAACAGTACTCCATAAAGTGCTAACTACTGAGAAATTTTTTTTTCTTGAAATGTGTACACAATATTTCTACTTAATGTCAGATTTTTATGGTGAGTAAAATTTCCAAAAACATCCTATACCAAGTACTCTTTGCACACTTAGCCAAAATTGTATAGGAGATTCTGGTCCTCTGCAACACACTTTGAATCTTTTAGTCCCTCCGTAAACCCAGAGTCATTTAGCTAGACAGCAAAGCTACTCTATTCAGGATGACTCGGAGACTACTGGATAACATGATGTTCTTACAGCAGTTAATCTGTTTTGAAAACAAAGCGATGGACTGGTTATTGTTCTTAATGTAATTTTTGTTAAATCAGCTGGGAATATAGCATAAATAATTAGACTGAGTTGTTGTAACTAAGTCTAGGATGCTTCTTGGGCATTAGGTATTCTTAGGTATTAGGTTCTTAGGCAAACATAGACGACAAGCCAAAGGCTGTTTTACATTGGATAAGGGAAGAAAAGCAGAGGCAGGCAGAGAGACACTCAGAGTCTTTCACCTCTTGGCACACCAATATTTTACAAAAAATTAATTGTATTTATTTTTTTAATAGCTTGGCAAAACAGATTTTGATTTTTAATAGCAAAAGCAGTCACATTAGCGTGTGAGAAGGAAGAATGTATAATTGAGATCTGTTTCATTACAGATTCTGCATTCCTACCCAAAGGCAGTTAAAATGTGTTGGCAAAGATCATGTTAAAACAAAAGTTAAACAAAAGAACAAAACCACCAACTCACATCTTTAAACAATCTATTTGTTGGTTTTCTTCTCTGGGCAGAGTTCAACTTTAATTGATGATTTTCTGTTCCACTGAACTCCTTAACACCCATGACTTCAATCGTTGAAGATGCTTCACTCCATTGGGTTTTCCTTATTTAAATGTTTAGATTAAATGTTTCAGTTCCTCTGCAGCTGCTTAGCATAATGGCTTCTTAGCTACTCTTTAAAAGGAAACAGGGTTGGGGGTTTTTTGTTTTGTTTTGTTTGCTTGGGTTTTATTCTTTTGCCATCACATTTTGGATCCTCTGAGGAATCTTTAATCAACTGCATTTTAATTTTAAAATCACTCTGATCAAAGCTATATGAATCTCAAAGATTAGCATAAGCTGAAAAGGAATTCTAGCCACATATGAAGATATTTTTAAGGTTCAAACTCTAAATATTTCAAAGGGCTTTGCTATGCAGACAGATGCTTTTGCAATAATTACTTCAGTATTAGGTTTTCAGTGTGTGAGGAAGCTAACTAAAGACATTAGTGTGAGCAAGACAGTCAGGGAACAACTCTGTTAGTGACCTTCTGTCCTGAATGAGGTTATGTTTACTTCTCCCTGACAGATACTTTAGACTAAATTGCACCTTTGGCCTATGTAAATGAAAATAATACTAAAAAGAAAAATAAATTAAAATAACAACAACAAAAACAACAAAAAACCCCCACAAAAAATTTAAAAATAATTAAGAAATCCACCCAAACCCACAAAAACCCTGTCCCAGAAATGGCAAAATTGATGTACTGGTCTGCTGTGCAATCCAGTCACTAGAATTGTTTTTTCTTAAATTTTCATTTTTTGAAAGCAGCTTGCAATCCAGATCTAATTTTTATGTGTTCATTTTATAGTGTGATTTGTAGCCTAACTGTAATTTTTGGAATGAGTGGACTCACTGGCTTCAGTCTTACAAGATTCCTTAGTGGTATCACTAAAACCTTTATTTCTCCAATGATGGCACTGGAGTTCATTAGGGAGTCGTTCAGCCACAAGCGTGTAAACTGACATTTGGCTCTGCTTGGGTGTGTGTGAACACACAATACAGAGATTAATGACAAGCAGTCACTTTGCAGTCTAAATTAATGTAGAAATGAAATGTAAATGCAAATCAGTAGTGATTAATTTTTGTAAGATCTTTCAGAATGGCCTCCAAGTGTTGTATTTGATACTCAATACAGAAGGGACTCAATGCCATGACTAAACTGATGTCGTTTTGATTATGAATGCACATTGCATTCTGCGGACAAATTCAGTTCTCAAGAAGAAAGAATTATTTAACATTGTACTATTGTGTTATTCCATCAGATAATATGATACTTATAAAGTTAGGTGCTATTCATCAATATGAACTTTGGGTCCAAATTTCAGTTCCAATACTGCGTTTACACTCTTCTGATGAAGTAAACAGTCATCCAAAGAATCCTGTTTTATATGTTCATTGAAATCTATATTGTAGGTGCAAAATGCTCTGAAATTTATGAAGGTCTGGCTTATTTTTAAGAATTGTATTCCTCTTAAGACAGATTTTTCTCTTGTTTTTTAAGAATGCTTAGCTAAGCTCAAGTGCACTGGCCTGATTAATGGAGAAGTGACAGAATCCCTCTCTTGGCATATTTTTTTCTGTGTATAAACCAAAGTTCATTATTTCAGTCTCTAAACTGGTACACTCTTGTCCCGTGTGAAGTGCTCTTTATGCTGTGAAGCATGTTACAGGATTAGAATGCTTTGAGGACAAGCCCCGAAGGCATTTTGTCTGACTGATTTAAGTGAAGCTGATTTTTAAAATTGTGTTCGCATACACATGCATAAACAAACATAGACAGATGGTATTTGAAATCAAGGCTTCTTGGGCTTAAATGGTTACACAGCAGGTGCAGCCTTCTCAAGAGGTTCTTGACCATTTTATACAACTTGGGTGCATTGGTGTTTTGATGTGCTTGAAATGTGAGGAGAAACCATCCAACATTATCACGTTATGGTCTGAATGCCACACTGAAGAAAACTTGCAAAAAATGAATGTATGTTTGTGTGAATGAAATAATTGTTTGTAGCTTCAGAAATTCTCAAGTAAGACAGGTAGTCTTCAAATAAAATGCTACATTAATTTTCATATTTTTTAAAAATGCAGAAAGGAAGGGAACTGCAGCAAAGATTGACCTAACCCAGTGCCAAATCTCCAGTGGTGGTCAGCAGTAGATACGTAGGGAAGAGTACAAACCAGGAATAGCCTGTCATGATGGTTGCCCAAAATACTGTCCTAGTAGCCAAGAACTTGTGTCTGAGTGGCTTTCTTAGCAGCAGCATCTTGTGACAAATACTTTCACTGCATATACAACAAAAATTGTACATAATGTGAAGAATTAGTTCCTTTGCCTCGAATCTGCCACGATTTGGTTTCATCTTATGTACCCCTTCTTTTTCCCCTCTAGGTGAATGTGGTAAAAAATCCTTCCCTGTTTACTTTTCTCTGTCACTTATGGTTTGTAGATCTTTGTCACACCTGCTTTGATTTCTCTCTCTTTTCTGAAATGTCCTGTCTGCTTTAACTGTTCTCTTTATAAGTCATTCCATGCCACTTGTCAACACTTAGGCTTTCAGTGACCCTTGTCCCATCTTGCTATGATGGAGAAGAGGAGGATGCCACTGCATAGAACACTGGAAACCTTCAAATGTCTCACTTTCTTCTGGAATAATTGAAACTCTAGAAGTACTGATAACTTAGTTCTAGCAACTTTCCAGGGATTATGAGGTTGGGAAACAAGTGAGTTTTTTAATTGCTTGAGCAGACTACTACAAATGAGAGAGGTCTGCGTAACAGGCGTCGGGAGAGCATCTCTGGCTCTAACGTGGTTGCTCCTGAAAAGGCCTAGGAGAAGTGTGAGAGACTTATGTTTGGGATATTGGTGAAGTCAAAGGGAAGTATCCAAATGAGGACTGCGTCTGCCATTTGACTAAGCTTCCTCTAAGGACATTATTATTATTATTATTATCTGATTAACAGCCTTTAGGAAAATAACTGCATGTAAAGCAACATCCCTCATACAATTTGCCTTTAAAAATAAATTTTTTTCCAGCTCTGTAAAGTTATTCTTGGTTGTGCTGCTTCCCTTTGGATGAAAATATCCTTCCCTTCCCTCCTCCTGTCCAGCTTCCTCCTCAGTTTCCTTTTCCTTGCCTCCCATACCCTCTTTTTGTCAGGTTGATCCCGTATTGCAGACAGGGCCCCTACCACTTCCTCTCTCTTTTCAGGAAATTTTCCCTGTCTTTGTCCTAAGGTAGACATCAAACAGCATTTCCCTGGCTGCACAGACACTGCAATACCCTGTGAGAGATGTTAGGCAAAGGTATTTTTCCACTTTCTCAGCTTCTTACAATGAGGGGTGCGGGCAGGGGAGCTCTTTGACTAAACAATAGCAACAGAAGTAGAACTTGAAAAACACGAGAAACAAACTCCCGTTTGCCAGACAGGAAAAAATAACGCAATGGGTGAACCAAAAAGAAGAAGGGGGGAGGGGAGTGTAGGGAAAACCTGAAGGGCCAGGGCTCTGTGCCGTTTGGGGCTGGGCGCTGCCAGCAGCCCCGCTCCCCGGGCAGGTGCCTCGCAGTCACCGAGCTGCGGTTGCCCCGTGAGAAGGGGCAGGGGCGCCGGGTTCGCTTTGCGTTTGTCATCCCCGTTGTTAATGCTGTTAACGCGCGGTCAGTAGGCGAGCAAAGCGGCAGCAGCGCGGGCCGTGCGGGGTGCCCGCGGGTGCCGGGGCCCTCCCGCTGCCGCCCGCTCCTTCCCGCGGGGGCTGCGGCCCCGCCCCGCGCCCGCCCTCCCGGGGCAGAGCCAGCGCAGCCAGCGCAGCGCAGCCAGCACAGCCGAGCCCCTCGCTCGGCGCTTGCTCGGCGCGCGTCCTGCCTCATTCGAGCGCAGGAGCTCTTGAAGGTTATGCTCTCGGGAGTCTTAAGGCAGGAGATCTCAGTTGCAGAGCTGCCCAGGACCGGGGAGCGGAGGCTCGGCTTTGTCTTAACGTTTTGTGCTCGGACAGAACCAGCTGTGACCCCCGAAAGCGCTCCTCCTGCAGCCACCATGGTGGCCAAGGATTATCCGTTTTACCTTTCCGTCAAGAGGGCAAATTGTGCCTTGGAAGTCCCGACGGTGACCAGTCCAGCTAAAGAGACGGAGGTACTTAATGTACTAGTGATACGGTTGCAACTTTATTATTCTTGATACTGTATTGCTTTGGGGAAGAGTAATGTGCTTTGAAAACAGGTTTTTATGAATAGATACTTGGTTTGTTTAGGCGTCCTTTACTGCCTTCTGGATACTGAACTTTCCTTTGGAATAAGGTGAGGAATAAATAGCCTAGATTTTTTTTTGTCATGTGTCACTTTAAGGAATTAAAATTAATCTTTTAAGCAGGTAAATGAGAAATGCTCTTTTAGATACGTTTTAGCTATGTATTTTAATTTATATGTATTTTATTCTAGGCTAACCATTCCTTACAAATTGTTAAATTTATGCAGGAACTGAGAGGGAATCTGGAAAACGGTGTCTTAAAGCATTATCTGTCTTTTCCTCATTAGTAATAAACCGAGAAATGAATCTGATAATACAGTTAACTGAAAACTCTGCTCTATCAGCATGTTGAATACTCTGTTTCTTAAAAAGCATTAAATCCTTCCAGGTGACATTCATAACCTTACTCACTTAACCCAAACTCAACATACTCATTTGCAAAATTCTCATAAATGGTGGAACATTTCAGGGGTAAATGTTTGTGAAAGACAAATATTTGATACTTCAGGTTAAGGTTGCGTTGTGTGCTTGTTTGGAGAGAAAACAAGGACTGTAAGGATTCTGTCTGGCTGTGCTGGAGAAAGGGTGAAATTTCTCTCTGGAAGTTTTTATCACTTAAATATTTAGCTTATTCATTAGTCTTGTTTGCTGAGTAACTTGAAGATAGCTTACTAAATTGGATGCATTTAATACAACTGCATCAAAGATTAATTATCTCCAGCAGTTGAATGGCTCTAAAGTTAAAGTAACATAAGCCAAGTGACCCTATTTGATGATACTTAAGCTAAGAACAAGTAAGTGGATGCTGCATTCTTGCTTTTCAATGTACTTTTATATATAGAAAATTACTGCAGTTAGTAGAAGTGGCTTTTTTTTATCTGTATATTTTTGAAAAGTAACACCCAAAGTGTGCGTTTCCATACGTATCTATGGAAGACACAGGTTTTTAAATACCAAGTACTTCTCTAAAGAGTACTCATTTTACTAACTGTAATATTAAAAAAAGCCTTTACTTCATGTCAAATCTGAAGAGTTGGAGTGTTGCTCTCTTACAGTTAGGAAGGGCAGCTTGATTATAGTAAAGTTTCAAATGAAAAATTGTCAGTGAAACCTCCGAGCATGAGGAAGCAGCCAATAACAGATGTGATCAATCAAAATTATAATGTGCAAACAGTTGTCTTGGATTTCTAATCTTTCAGTTTGTGCTTTATATGAATAAGGATATGCACCCTATGCTTTCAGGCTCTTTTCTGAGAGTATGATGGACTTCTATCATTCTGAAAAATAAACTTTTACATGTTCTGTTTAACCACCCTTAGAAGGGTACAAAAAGACTATCTGCCACTACAGAAAAAATGCTTAAGGTGCAGAAATAAAAACTACTTATTGGGAAAGGCATAATAAGGATAGATGAAGTCTGGCAATATGGGCTGGGGGGGAATCTACTTTTCTTCTCAAATTATAATGTTAAGCTCTTCCAGCTTTTAGTATATACAAGGCTAAGTAAAGCTATTGTGCGCCTTCTACCACAGTTTTGTGTTACTACACCAGAAAACTAGCTTGGTGTGTGGAGTTTATGAATTTTTGGCTTTGCAAACCTGAGTTTCATTTAAATTATTACCATGTGAAGTTGGATGATTGGTTTAATAACCAAACTTGTGCATAAATGGTGGTAAGTGTGGATCAGAGCATATTTTCTGCTATATAGATGTTGTGTTTTGGGTTTAAATCAGAACTAATAATTATAAAATACTTCTTCTGACTTTATTAAACAATAATCTTCTAGTTTTGAACAAATACAAAATAAAGTTTAAGTACAATAATACATGGGATGAAATTCACCAAAAACCTTGGGCATATACTGTACTGCTGAAATTTTTCCAAATTTCCCTCTGGAGGTCTCTGGGTAAAAAGCTGAAGCTTCTTGGCAATAGATTAATTCTTCCTTATTCTTGGGCTTCTCTTGGAGCCAGCAGAGCGGCTGTGGAAAACTGGGGATGTTTTTGAGGAACAAGTCAGTGGCAGAAAAGAGAATGGAGGTTTTCTACTTAGGTTCCTTGGCATAAACTCCATAGAAGTAGCATAGTCACAAAACAATGACAAATGCGATGTCCAAAATATATGTGACCAGTAAAAGCTGGGGTTCTGAGAAAAGGCTAGTGTACCTTTACGCAAAATACAGTTATCATTGTTCTTTCTAAATGCAGTTCAGGGAACAAAACACTGCAACGCCTGAGGAATGAGTTAATATAGGAAATACTGTAAGGCTTTATACATATATTATTGTGTACTTCACATAAAATACTGTAGTACGATTCTAGGTGTAAACAGTACAGAGGTCTTGGGCTTTTTTCATCTTTTTTATAATTCAAAAATACATAGACAGTTAGTAAAACTTGACATTTGCTCACTTTAAGATACAAAAAGCATCACATTTTTACCAGTGATACATTGCACTTTCTATGGTTCACGGGTTAAAGCAACTCCCTTATCATCACCTCTAAAGGAAGCAAGGCAAAGCACAGCCAGTGGATGGGTAGCAGGTAAGAGCGAGCACCACAATCACAGATTGAGGTGTAAGGGTCTGAACATGAAGTCATGGGAAGGGAGACATTAATTCTTCAGCAAGAATATTCTGTTCTGCTGTACAGGATCCAATACAGCACCTGGGTTTAGGCTTTAAAAACTACAGTGATGACACAGAATTCCTTTGCATCTTCAGTATGTTCTGTGTCCCCTTACATCTCACACTGTAGAAATCAAAATCTTAGACCTAGGGCTGTTTGCAACCTGTCTTTTGTTGTCTCCTCATATCCTCACTATTATGATGTGCAGGAGGCCTGAGCTGCCTGGTGCTCAGGTCTGTATGTAACTTGGCATGGGGAGTGCCTCACGGGCTAACCTAAAGGGTGACCCCCAGGCTTCTAGGCCGTGGCACATCGTTAATGGGAGAACCAGTCATGGAGCTAGAGGGTGAGAGGCCAAAAGATTATGAGATAAGCTGCAAGTCATGAATTTTCTTTGATCTTCATCAATGTATTTCATTTTTAATGAAGTATTAGCAAGTTTCATTTTTGATGTATTTCATGGAAGTTCACGTGCAGTGTAACTGCAGTGAGCTGAATGTGGAAATATGTCAACCCCCTCATGGAATTGCTGATATGTTCTGCTTAATGGTGATTTGAAACAAACAGCTTGCCTTTTTTTTTTTCCATTCAGTAACTTGTTGTATGACGACTGCCTGTTAGTGGCAGTCCAGTTTCATAGCCAGTTTTTTCCAGAATGGAAAAGGTCTTTCTTAGGTAGTCTGTGTAAGGAGTTTCTAACGAGAGGAAATGCAGAATTTAATCAAGTCTACATTAGTTGTCTGGGTTTTTCAGAGCTTCTGTTGCTCGTGTTAATTCACCTCTGCATGAGGTTTTTTTCTGTTAATTGGCCTTCATTTCCTAACTCCTGGTAAATATATTGATTTCTGGATATTGCAGATGAATGATGAGTCGAGATGTCTGTATGCAGCTTGTCCTTACGCTGCTGACACTTCAGTGGTTCTGTCTTGCATAAGGCAAATAAAATCTGAGTTCTTAAGGGTGGTGACTAATGAGGGCAGCCTATTTACAGCAGGAAGCCAACCTTTGAAGGACACGTGATGTGATAGCATGTTGCAAACTTCAGCTGATTTTCTTTCACTAAGAATACTTCACCACTTCTCTGTATGGCTTCCCATTGTACCCCAACTATCATTTCAGGTCCTCTTCTTTGTAACACTGTGATAAAAACAAAATGTCTCCCAACTTCCTTTATTTGCTTGCTGGTTTTGCAGAGACAGGAAGAAGAGAAATAACAAACCTCCTCCTGCTCTCCTCAGGGAGCACAGGTAGTAGATGGAACTTCCTGGCTTTGAAGGAAAGTTGTATCACTGATACACAACATACCGGATGAGCAAGTTGTCTTTCTGCACCAGTTTACTTAAATCGGTTGATAAATCCTTCTTGTGACGCTGGCAGTTTTACTAGTGGCATGCCTTGCTCATGTTTTATGATGGATTTGTGTGGATGATTACAGTTACTTATGTGCAACGCTGAACTATGCTTAGAACTGCTTTAGCATCACCTACTTTGGTTTTTTTACCATCAGCCTCAGCTCTAAAAGAGTGAATGTTCTCGAATTTCCCAATCAGAATGTTTCTAAGATACTATGAAGCAAAGGCAAATTCACTTCTCTTTCAAGTATTTTAAAAAGTCTTTAATGCCAATAACAATTTTGTTATAGTTTTATATTTGCTTCTCTCTGAAAGTGCAAAAAGCCTGAGATGCCTGGCTTGCTTTATTTTTAGGTTAAGTGTTTGCTGTATTAAGAGACACTGTTTTAATATAGGTTGTTATTTTCTATTTGAATTGTTTGGTTTGGTTTTTTTATCCTGCTGAACGTTAAATACTGATAACATCCTGTGGAACAGAGCTTGAGTTTGTTTGGGTTTTTTGGGGGTTTTGTTTTGCTTGGGTTTTTTATTAAACTTCCAAGTTTTGGGGGCTTTTATTAGAACTGTTTAATCTTAGGCCAGTTTAACTAGTAGCAGACTAATAAAAATAATAATGTCGGGCTTCCTGCCATGACAAATGTTGACTTACCCTTATAAAGTTGACTAAAACCTTTAAAGCACTGGAGTATGGAAATTTAGCCAGCTACATGAAGTCTGAAACAGAGTGGTTCTGTTTTAGTTTGCTGGCACTACTTGTGAATTAGGTTTGAAACAAAAGTTACTGTGCTGCTTCATGATATAGTGTCTTCCATTTCTTACACTGTAAACTCTTGTTGAGAATAATTTAAGTTAAAATGTTTTGCACTAATGAATGCTTCCATACCACAAAGTGAGTGCTTTGAATATCTGTTTGTCTCGGTTCACAAATAGAAAGTATATCAAAGGGAGGGGGTGAATAACCATATTTTTTTAATAAAATGTCAAGAAGTTTAGCAACCTCAAATCCAGAATTACTACTGTAAATAATTTTCTCAGAACAGAACTTGAACTCTAATAAGTCAGGGTATTTTTAACAAGCAATGCCAATTTTGGCAATTTTTGTAAGTGGATTGGGAGAAGGTTAGTTGGCCTTTGAAGGTAAGTGGGGTGAATTGTGATATTCTAACATGCTATGCTCCTGTACTGGTTTTTACACAGCACTTACATTCTGGGTTGCCTTAAAGATCTCTGTAAATTCCTTTTGTTGAGTTTGTTTTTAAATACAATCAGAAAAATCAACACAATGTGATCACAGTAGTGCTGCACATGGGCTGAAGACACAAAGTGGAATGACCCCCTCAGGGAAATATTTTCCCTTGTTTGTCAAATTCAGCACCAGTTCTCCAACATGGAGACTGTTGTTGAAATTGCTGATAAGAGATGGGAGAGTCAGGTGGAAAAACAATCATACCAGCAGGGAACATATGTTTGATTTTACTGTTCTCTGGGAGGAAACCAGTGGCTAAGCCTGTCAGGAGCACAATGTGAAAGAATTTTGAAGTGAGGTACTGAAGCAAAAGAAGGCCTTTTATATGGCACCTAGACTACTGCTCAGTGCTCTTCAGTATGTGTTATCCAGATCATTGGTTCTGCTGTTCTTAGGGCAATATAAAGGGAACTTGGCCTAGTTCTTTTTTGTTTCCTTTCCTTCCATTTGTTAGAAAATTAAACCCCATCTTTTGCTAGAGTAATTTATCCATCAAAGTGTGATAATTAAGCTGTGGGTGGCCTTGATGAATGACAACATATAGAAAACTAATCAATACTATTAAATGGATTTATTCACTCAGACACTCAGCTTTGAACTTTGGGAAAATTCCATTCTTTACATATACTAGTAAAAGATTTGTTTTATTTTGTGGATGGAGGGCATGAGAAGTGTTAGCTTCTTCCCCTAATTAGCCTCCTAGAAGCTTTCATATCTGTGTAGTGTTTTACTGGATACAATATATCCAGTTATTAGGTACTGGTTTCACTAAAGAAGAAATAAAAATAACACCAACTTAGCTGTCAGTACATAGCAATAATCTAAATGCCTAATTCTTTGAAGAATCTTCTGCTTTAGTGTGCTTCCATGGCTGGTGCATGTTTACCTTGCCCCAGCAGCGGGTGCTGTATGCTATGATTCTAGCTTTTCAATGGTAATAGGAGTCTATTAGAGCCAAAAATATACAAAAGTTATCTTTTTGCCAAGATGTTGTCATTGTGAAATGACCATATCACATTTTGAAAAAGTGATATCTCATTCAGTTATGCAAGGCAAAAAGACAAATTTTACTGATGAGGGAGTTGGCAGAGGTTGCTCAGAGGAGTAGGGCTTCCTGCTAGCACTACAGCTGAAGCTGCTTGCTTTATGCATTTCCTAGCTGTCCAACAGCAACAACAGTAATTTTTGGAAAGTTATACATTAAAAAACAGAGTCTTCCATTCTTGTTCAGCAGTCTAAAACATTAGGTTAGAGTTACATAGAAGATACTAGAGATACCACTGTACATAGATATATCTAGGATCTACAATCTGACAATCTAGAGCACTGTGTCTTTCACTTCAAATTAGAAGAATGATGAGGCATGACATCATTGAAACTTCTATTTGATGGCATCCCGTATTAAATTGGTGATAATCAGTGATTATGCCATTGTGATTAATCTGTCTTTCTATGAATTCCACAGAAAAGTATATTATAAAACCACAGTCTCTCAGAAGGACATAGTAGTTGGTTAAAATGTCCACTGTCTGGTTTTCAGAATGATCCAGATTTTGGACACAGATTTGCTTCTTCAATCAATTTGTTCAGTATCACGAGTTCTTTTTGAGGCTGCATATATTATGTACACTGTGTGTGTGTGTGTGTGTGTGTATATATAAAAACCCACAATATTTCCAGTTCTAATTTTTTGCTCTCTGAATTCAAATGTTACCAAAGTCATCTTGAGTTCATATATACAGCTCCTTCCAAAAGCCATCTGCTCTTTGTTCTAGCTTAGTCAGGTATTAATTTGACTTCACTTGACTGTTAAGCCTTTGAAGTTCCTGCACTCATGTTTCCCTCAGCTTTATTTAGCCTTATATCAAATTTAAAGCCTTGTCAGATTAACATTACTTGTTCACATATACCAGCTCCACATTTTGGAAACTCTGCCAAACTCTAGTCTGGATCTTTTGTTTTCTAACTTACTTCCCATATTGTTTTGGCAAGACTTCATGGCTCTGAAAATGTAGTGTAACATTTAGTAATTCCAAAACTCTGAAATTATTTTTCGATAGCAATAATAACAACTTTAATAGGTCAGGCAAAACATTGTAACTCCTGAATTTTTTGTGTTATAACTTGGCCTGGTTCCCAGTCTGGGCAGGTGATGGTTGTTGCAAGTGGATCCAGCCACTAAATCCTCTCTCTCGATCCTGTCTGCTTCTAAGTTCCCTGAACTGGGAGGGAAACAGGAGGGAAGAAGTGATGATTTGGGGTACCTCTGAGTCTTCAGAGCACACTCAGAAGTACAGACCTGGAATCTGATGTTCATTCTACCTGGACAGTATGTCCTTGCTGGAGCCTTCTTGTGCTGGACAGACACTGGAATCACTGATTTCTGCATTTCCAGGTGCTTAGATTCATACCCCAGAAAATTTTATGATTCTGGGACCTCTGGTTAATCAGAGATTTTTCAGAGAAAAATTAGTAAAATAGTGAAAGCATATACTAGGAACTCCTAACTGCAAACAGTCTGTTATTTTTAAATAAAATTGAAGGGGCTTGGGAAGCAGCATCTGGAATGCAGCTCCCTGATTTTACTGGACTAAAGGGCAAGTGGAAATTCTGGTCAGTATCTCTGGATAAAGCAGAACAGTTCACACACTCGTCTCTCTCCATTTGGTCTGTTGGTTGTGAAGAACCCGTGGTGAGTGAAAGAACATCTGTTTAAAATGTACTTTTTCATGCACTTGACTGTGAAATTTTTCCCTGTCCAGATCACTGGACAGGGAAATCAGTAGTTTGTTCACCTTCTCTGTGCTGGTTTGGAGAGGTGACACAGCTTGAGAATGAGGGTATTGATGAAAGGGGAGGTAGAGGCAGGATGGGCGTAGGCCATGCAACAGACTGTGACTGAGCATCTAACAGTTTCAGTATTACTGTCTCACAGTTTTAGAATTGTTCCAGTAGTGCTATATTTTCATTGCACAGTCAAAGCCTTACCTGTACAAGCTGCATTATTCCCCAGTGGAGGGGGTGACTCAGTGCTCTCATTGCTAGACTTCCCTGAGGGAGATGACATGTGGAACACTAAGGTTTGGTGAGTTATCACTTCCAGATAGGTATTTTAAACTACCAGTTTCTAATGCAGGGTGAAAATCATGTTAGATTCAAAAAGCTTTCTCCATAATTAAGAACTTATGATGAACAAGATTTACTTTCAGAACTCATTACTAAATGTGTAAATTCTCAGACTTCTGAAATGATCTTAAATAATTCTACTGGGGAAAATCTTGTAACTGCTGCTGTCTTTTAAGAAAATCGATTTCCCAATTTGAACTGCATATTTGAATCCTGATTGTATTTTTCAGCGCAAGATCAGTGCATAAGAAATTCAAAATGAGATGCAGACAGAGAAGGGTAGTACCTTCACAACTCAGCATCTCTATTTCCTTTGACAACTGGGAGAAGTGCTGACCTCTAGTGGCTTAAAACAAGAAGCTATAGGAGAGCTTAATGTGTTTTGATGGTGGCTGAAACTTATTTGGAGTTCCTTGTCTTTAACATCAATTTATGTTTTCAGTAGGGTGTTGCAGCATGAGCATTAGTAAAAGTTATACTGCCTTAGCATTTTTCTCCTTGAAATGGATGGGGGAGTTTTAAAGGGCTGTGGGGACTCAACTGTATTCACCCTGGAACTGTAGGCATCTTTGGCTAGGAGACAGTGCAGGTTTCAGAGAGCCTCTGGGCTGTCTGACGTGAAGAAGGGGAAATCATATTTCCCTTTTTCACTTCCTGTCACTCGCAAAGAAAAAGCCGTTGATTTCCACTCTTTTTACTCAGGGTGATTTTTCTCCAAGGTTATTTGATGCTGTGCATCAATTTTCACAGCTGCCTGATGTTTATGCTCCCCACACAGTATGGCAAATTAGGTGCTGGTCTGAGTGCTTAGCCTGAAGGCTTTGGGCAGTAATTAAT
Source organism: Actenoides hombroni (assembly GCA_024336885.1). Taxonomy (NCBI): domain Eukaryota; kingdom Metazoa; phylum Chordata; class Aves; order Coraciiformes; family Alcedinidae; genus Actenoides; species Actenoides hombroni. Next base: position 2,388,132 of record WUAM01000389.1, on the reverse strand, counting down.
AAGCTTCACCTGCTGTCACACACTGAGCATTTGGAAGTATTCAAATAAGGACAGACTGACTTGCTGGTCCTCATGTTGTTTTCAACACCACTTGGGAGGTTTCATTCAAGTTTTTTGCAATGCACTCAAATGAAATGCTGCAGAGATGCAGTGAAATGCAGATTTACTTCTTTTGTGATTTCATGTACTGTCCGTAGACTCCTCAGAAAATTATCCAAGCATTTCTGGGCTTACTTTTGTTATAAGTTGACTGAAAGACTGAAAAATTGTGACTAGATCACAATGTGTGTTGAAAAGATCTGTAAGACTATGGGGAGCGTTTACCTTTCAGAAAGCAAGGTATGGCTCTGATGAGGTATAGATAAAATCTGTGCTTTTTCTGCAAGAGTTTTGTCTTTCAGCCAAAGAACGTACACACAGCAGCGAAGCTGTAAGAGAATAGAAAGGATACAGCAGTGGAGGAGGAGAAATCTTGTCTGTTAATCCTCCCGCCTTGTCTTCTGGAAAGTCCATACAATCTTGATTTCTAGATTTTGCTTTCAGGGTGTTGATATTTATGCCTAAGTAATCTTTGATGCTAAAGTACAACTGCAAGCAAAAGCTGTGCTGCTGGCATCGCACTGCCCAGCTCTGTCTGGGACTTCATGTCCTTTCACTGCAGTGCAGCACGATTCATAACAAGCAGGCTCTACCATCTCATATTATTTGTGCACCAGGACTGGCATTCTGAATAATCTTAGAAGAAACAGCTGATGGCTGAGCCACCAGTTAGAGAAGAATTACAGGGGAATCTCAAAGATTTTTCTTCTGTTTTTTTTGGGGGGTGGGGATGGTGATGCTGTAGATAAGTATGCTAGTGGTGCTGCAATGACGTAAAAATATACTCCTTTAAAAACCTGTGTCAAAGACATGGTTGCTGAAAAGAAAGAAATATGAACAGCAGTGCAACAGTGAGGATAAGGATATAACTTGATTTAGGCTGCTAAAATTCTTTAATGCCTGGTTTCACATGTGATGGAATACTTTTTTGGATGGAATTGTTTTTGCTAGAGGGTTAAACAGTTTGTCCCTCATCTCAGCTGGTGTTTACAGATTTCCAGGTCTGCCTGCTGAGAAGTAAATTAAATATGTAGCTGTTTCTCACCTTTCCTCTGTTGCTGTACGGATGGAAGAGAATTTCTCTTGCCAGTAAAACAGATGAAGATCATCGCTGCTGAGATTTATTATTTTTTGGTATCAGGAAGGATGACAAATCTCCATTATTTCCAGAAGGATTTGAATTTCTGAAAAAAAGGATAATAGGCATGCTTCATTTTATTAAAGCTATGTCTGGGAAATTGGAGGCATAGCAAGCCTACACAAACTTCATAAGCATGGCTGAAAAAGAAAGATGAACTGCTTTAGGATGTCCTTGAAATAGGATGTTGGATGGTTTTTTTAACTTCATTTGGAAGGTTTGGCTCTTTTTCTGTCAAAAGTTGCCTTTTGCATGTGCTGTTCAAGATCCATTAAATGTCAGATGGAGGTTAGGAAGCCAAGGGTAACTGTTCTATTTCTATGTATTTATAATCACTTGTATTACAGTTTCTGTTAACTTTTTTTTTTAAATCTGCAGGACAATTGGCATATATTGAAGTGGTTATGTATTAAGCACTGTTAATAGTATATATGAGAAGAAAAACATTTAATTGAAAGCTTTATGGTAGATAATTGTTTAATTTTCCTTTCTATTTTATGCAAATATTAAATATCTGTAAATGTGTTTGCCTGCATATATATGTATTTTCATAAGAACATGCACTCAAAGGGCAATTACAGTTAGAGCTTTCTGTCTAAATTATATTTTCTGGAATAAAATGCATGTAACTGAATAGACTCACATGCTGGCAGTGCCAGAAGCAAAGGTACAAACAGAATTGTTTTTATTTTAAAGTATTCCTTTCAATGACAAGAGTATCGTAACATGCATAAGCTGCAGAGCATTGCTGAAAATTTCTAAGAATGAGTTAATAAAATAAAATGATAGTCTTTCTTTACCTTCCTCCCTTCCCCTGCTCCCAGCCATGCCAGTTTCTCCATCATTACATTTTTCAGCTGTTTCCAGGACCTGTACGTACCAAGAGTAATCTGTCATTCTCAGTGTTTAAAACTGCTATTGTTTATCTACTACCTCAATTATATACCAGGTTTACAAACTTGCTTTTTACAAATGCTCTCATGGGAAAATCAGTAAAACTATTAGCAGTGTTTACCTGATTATGCTCACACTCCTCACGTTTATTTTCCTTTCCCTTGCCCTCCTCCCCCCCACTGCAGGAGCCCAGTAACAAACGGGTCAAGCCTCTTTCCAGAGTTACATCACTAGCAAGTCTCATTCCTCCTGTTCGAGCCACGCCATTGAAGCGGTTCAGCCAGACCCTTCAGGTAATGGCAGTAACTGCACTGCTGCATTCAACTGCATTGCTGAAAGGGCAACGCGCGCACACAGCCACGATTTCTCCTAGGGTCAGCATGGGAACGTGAACTGCACAAACCGTTGTCATGTGCCAGACAGGTTTAGGCAACTTAGCACTACAGAGTGACTCAAACTCAGAACTCTCACGTCAAAGCAGTTCTCTGCAAAACACTATCATACCTGTAGCATATACAAGTTGTTATGCTGAAGGATTACGATTGCTTTTTAAAGTTTGGACAGATTTTTCTGTGACGCTTTCTATTAATTTGGGTTGGTTTCTTTGAATATGTTACTCGTGGTATAGTTATTCATATAGGACTGCTAAGTTTCCCTCTGTGAACTTTGGCCTTGCCTAAACAAAAGAGTTAGTGGACAACAGGGAAAAAAAGTAATTTTCCAAAGCTACTGATGAAAATGAATCAAGGGCAAGCAATTTTTAAACACTGTTTAGAAATCAGATAATTTTATAGTTGCAATTTCTGTATTATAGATCAGGAGCATAATATTTAACATAGAGAGATTAATGAAACTTCATAAAATATTTGTGCCTTCACACCTAAAGACTGCAAAATATTTGGGTGCTCAACTCCTGATATCAGGAGGGGCAAACAGTTGGGAGCTGCAATACTGCTGTGGGTATGGCCTAGAAAGTTACTGTTTCCTCTTCAAAACAGGTTATGTAAGAAGGTATGTATAAGATGTAAAGAAAATTATTTAACAAGCCTAATTTCTTTGAACAGAAATACAAAAATATTAAACATTTTACTTAATCAAAATTAGCTTAATTAGAGTATTACTGAACTTAGCTGTTAATCCTAAGGGGGAAAGAAACAAAAAATTTAAAGCTGGGAGTTTTATGACAATAACTTACGGGAAATCATTTTTCTGTAGTGGTAGTTACCCTGTAATATCTGTTTTCTAGATTTCTTTAAGATTGGTTTTCCTGTGCTCGGTTCCTACGATTTTGAAAGTGCAGACATCTGCGTAAAAAAAGCCGCATGTGTGGGGTTAGAGGAAAGGCAAAATGGCTGAACTCCCCTCAGCCTGGGTTGGATCCAGAAGGTGTATTATAGCGTGACTAGAGCAGAGATGCCTGTACTCCCTGGGGTGTGTAAATCTCCTCCATAGTCTGCCTCCAGGAAAAAATTGGCCCGACTCTGAAAGGCCTGCATTAGTTCCAGTTGTGAGGAGTGTGGAAAGTGAATTAATTTTTGGCTAACCTGCTTCTGAGCACGGCGCTTCCCGTTCCACAGCCTTAGACAGCTGTTGTCCTCATTTAAGTACCAATGCTCCTGTTGTGTAGTCAATGCCTTTGATACTGGGTTGTCCAGTACAATATGGTATTTAATAAAGCTTGATTTAGACTATCCAAAACAAACTACCCGTTCACGCGTGTAGTAAATAAGAGTTACATAAATGTGTTTCAGGGCAAATTTTGACAAAATTAGGAGAGAAAACTGGCTTGGTTGCAAATCCTGCTGTTGCAAACAGTTCAGTCTTGCTCTGTTCATACTCACTATAAGAATATATTTTAATTAACTGTCTGCTGCTAAGCAGATTAAACAGTGATATTATTCCTACCATCTCCTCTGAGTATGTGCTTGAAGGAGCTGCAATGAGAAATCAACCTGCATGTTCTCCAAATCCTAGATATGAATCCATTTGCAAGTATTGAAGGCTGTCATGTCTCTCAAAACTGCCTTCATAGCTGACTGTAAATCGACTTGCTGGGTGATTTTTGTCAGCAACAATAGAACAGGAGGAAAAAAATACTTACCTTTTTGTGCTAAGATGCCCCATTTAGAATTATTTAGAAACACTCGGAGATGCATGTATAGTTTTTTTTTACTTTATTGTGTGTGAACAATATAAAGCAGGATTTGGGTTTTTTTCATGGTGCAGTACCTGTAAAAAGAAAAAAGTGTTGATTTCTCCTACTGGGTGAACTTTTATGTCTCTTCATTGTTAAGTTGTTTCAGGCAAAAGCCATGTTTTTTCTTGCGTTGCTACCAGATGTTCTGTATCTGTAAAAGGAAGAAAACATCACTACATCCAAACTAAACCTCTTCCCCTGGAAGAAAGCAAAACAAAGCAAACAGAATATCCATCTCAAAAGACCAGTCCAACATCATCAATAAAGGGAATTAGAAAATTCTGAGTTTCTTTTACACTATTTCAAACAAACCTTCTCATATATTCTTTCTCAATGGAAGATACGTGTAAAAGGGGAAAAGTTTATTGTGCATAATTTTCCTTACTTTTGTACATGTAACTTCCACTTTATATTACTGGACTTTCTGCATGCAGATTGAAGAGGAACACTTCTGTATCTGAGACCTGACTAGTGTCTTTTAAGACACGTTTTTAGCAACTTTTCATGTTTTGCGTATTTTATTGATTATGGAGGTATTTCATTATTTTTTTGTCTTATTAGCTTTATTATAATTTTCCACATTGTCAATACTTTTCCACAAGGATTCCAAGTAACAAAATGCACAAAGTCTTCCCAGGTTTGTTTCTTTCTTTTTTTTTTTTTTTATTATTTGTATGTGACACGTTGACTGTGTGACTTTCTGTCACATAGAACGCTGTAGACTGACTAATGCTGTTAGCTTCATCTCTGACAGAGTCCATATATCTGCATATACCAAATGCTAAGCAGGTAGTCTTAATTGTTTATCCACCTGGAAAACCATTTTATTTTCATGGCTATATTTTCAGTCAGCATCAAGCTAGAGTAATGATTATGATAATCTGCTTGTTTCTGCTTGGTCTTAACAGCTGTGCTGTTCATCTTAAAATCTGAAAATAAGATCAGAAAAAGAACTCCAGCTGATGCTGAGGAGAGAAATTAAAGTTTGGCTAGCTTCCTAGCTTCCTCTGCAACTTCACTTTTCATCAGTGTGTCTTGAATTTAAGTAGGGAGTCCAAATTATCTTTGTCTGTCTTCGGACACCGGAAATTTTAAAAAATCCTTAAGAAGAAAATACTTCTTAACATCAGTTTCAATGCTAGGCCTTTGATCTGTAGTGCCCTTTTCCCAGTACATGAAGCTGTTTGCTTTACTGAAGCTGAAATTAAGGTTTGTTAATTGCATGAATTAACATCAGTAACACATAAACCCTTCATAGTAACAACCTTGTAACAGCCAGTGACAGCTATTGCAGTCAGATAAATACAGTACATAAAATCAATACAGTAAACAACAAAAAAAATCTGGGGTTGTGGCTGGATTCTTCCCCAGCTCCTTTATTTTTTGTAATTATATGAAAATTTTAATAATCCCAGATGGGCATAATTTTTAACTGTATGCTAGGTGTGTGGTGTTTTTTAAGGAAGCCAGAAACTAGGAAAATACTTTTAAAAGACTGGAGATGTAGAAATGCTGTTTTGACATTCCTGCAATTCCTTAATGCCATTCTATCACAACTGGTTCCTTTTTTTATTTATTTGTTTATTTCTCCACTTCATGGCAAGTACCAACCAAAGATACCATCAGAGTATCTTTAAACTTGATTTTAAAAGTTTCTTGTAGAACTTCAGTTTAGGGGCCCTATTCCACTAAACTGAAATGAGTCTATTTGAAAAAAAAAATGGATAAAGCAGTAGAATTGAGATGGTTAAGTCAATGTTGTACATTTATGTTAAACTATTAGAAAGTTTTGTTGGAATGATTTATTGTTTATTTGGGGAATATATCAGGTTTATATCTCATTTCTCTTCTTGTCTGTTAGAGCATTCATGATGCAAGTATGCTTGACTATCAAGGGAAAAAGGATTCATTTTAGCATTAAATAGTATTTCCCTGGTGATACATTAGTTCATTTCTTCATGGCTTTACAAGCCAATTTCTGCAACATATTTGCAAAGCAGAAGACAATATGTTAAAATAAGCTTGGATTCCAAACAGAAGTCTGTGATTCCCAACCTAACTGGATTTCAGTGTACCAGGAGAAGTCAATCAGTGTTTTTACCTTAGTGTACAAAAGAAGGAAACATGTCAGACAAAGAAACCACTTGCTCTTGAAGTGAAATTTGTCCTTATTGTTAAATAACACCTTAAAACCTTTCTGTCCCTTTCCACTAACAAATACCTTCAATCCAATGTTACTTATTAATATTAATAAAGGTACACTTTGTATGGTTAATTAATAGCCTGATATATGAGAGAACTCAATTTAATATGTACTTACTGTGTCCAGATACCAAAGATGCCAAGCAATAAGGATTTTGGGGAGTTTGGTTTCCCTTTTGAGCCTCAGGCTTTTTGTGCCCTTTCTATACTGTCCTCCACTGGGCAGGGCTGTAGAGAACAGAATCATGCAGCAAACATAAAGAAACATTACTATCAGTGGATGTGAAAGCTTTTCTCAAAACACTGCATCTAATTTCAGGTCACTGTTATGGGTGTATGCCATTTTATAACATTATATATGACTTTTTGTTAAAAGGTGTTGAGATCAAGGCATTTACTTGAAGACTCAGTCTGTCTGGTGCTTTACGTTATAAGTACTTTCTTCACTCTACATAAACCATTCCTTTAAGCAAACACTATCCCAAATGGAGGAGGTTTATACTGGAGGATGCGTATGGGAATGCATGGAAAGGGACATTCCACCCCGGGTCATGGAATGACAACTGTTCTGCTTGGCTGCATTCTCATGGTTGGTGATTTGTGAATGCAACACATCTACCTCTTTTCCCTAATCTTTCCATTTGCATGTGAAAATACTGGATTTCATGATTCATCATTATAGAAAGTGTCAATGAAGCATGTAATTTCACATGTGTTTCTTTATCTTCTCAACTCTTGAAGGAAGAGTAGCACCTGACTTGTAAAGTTTTGGAAGGTTGGTATATATACCTCTGTGTGTTTATTTTTAGAGGTTTTGTCAGTTCTGAGTAGGGCTCTTAAATGGCTTCTGTTGAATGGTAGCTTTTATTTATATAATATCTCTTTTTATATTTTAAAAACACATTGCATTTGTAGGCTCTGTCTGCATTTCAAGGGCTCTTACCTTCAGAGGACAATTTACAGTATTGTACTTTGCATATGCTTCTTTCAACCTGGAAATGAAGAGAATTTATTTTGTTTTAAATATTCTTACTAAAGGCAATTGAAAGACAATTTGTGCTACGTAAGACAGATTTTAAATAAAAGAAAAAATGGAGAGTATTTCAACAATGTGAAATACTTGAGGCATTTCAGAAGTTGGACCTCAAAAAGAAGCCGCTAATTTTAATGAAACAAAAAAAGAATCTTTTCAAAATGGTACAGTGAGAGCACAAAGTATCCATCCTTAGCCTGAACTCTTTTTAAGAGTCTACAGGCAAATACAACTCCCAGTCTCACTTAAAGTTGGACTTGTTTATATTGAAGTTTAAGAACCAGATCACATAATAGGTGCAGAGATTCTGGTACACATCATCAGATTTTAAAGGCTCCAAAAATTATTAACAAAGATTCTTTAAAAGTAGGATACAATACTGGTAGTTCACGATTTGCTATTGATAGCAGTAACTGTTTAACACATTTCTTCAAATGCCAAGAAATAAGTAGGAGCAACTGGTGTGAAAAGAATCTGGCTTGTTGCTTGTCAGAAACATTAAAATCTGAATATTGACATATGTTTTCTTTAAAGATAATGTGCTTGTTTTTTTCTTTTCAGTCAGATAACCATTTCACACCTTTCTATGTGAATGAGTTTCTTGACTTTTATTTTACATCTGAAGAAGCAGGATGTTACCAGTTGAAAGGGTTTCTTCATGTATCAAAACCAATGTGGTCAGTTAAAGCACTATAGCACTAAATGTTTAATCCTGCTTATGAACATATCTGCAGTGATTATACCAATCAAATCTTTCATTAATCTGATAGTTTACAAAAAAGCCCAAACAATATTGCCATCAGGTAGCAAAGCACTAAGGTAACAGGAAAGATTTTGAAGGGCTGTCTCTCTTTACAACCCCTCTTCATCTGATATCCTCAAGGCAGGACCTATTGTTTCTCAGTACAGAAGTCTTTGAGCAGTCCCACCCCTCCCCCAAAATAAACAAAACCCAACAGGACTGTTGACTTGCAGTTGATAGACAAGATGAGTTTATCCACCAGATTTTGCTGTCTTAGCTTTCCAGAGTTTCTGTTTAACAATTGAATCTTTCTTTCAAAATGAATCAAAAAAGTATTCACACTTTTTGTTTCTAAAATTTGCATTCATTCTAAATTTTTAAGTATTAGGAATCTAATGAGGCAGATGCGTAATGCATGAATAGTTCCTGTCTGTTTACTGAACTGAAACTTTGATCAGTTATGTTGACTTAGTGTGTGGGACCATTCTGCCATTATTGCTGTAGTTCATTCTTGTTGCATGATATTTGAATGTATTACATAGTTTTAAACATGTTGAGAACAGGACGTGGACACGTTCACTGCAAGAATGAAAGTACTGGCCTTTCATAAAATAATTTCCCCTACATTACCAGTACTACACATAGCTATTAAATTCACAGTAGTGAAACTACTTAGATTAATTACATAAAGTTTCTTTGTTTTACAGAACTACATATATAAATTCTTTATGGAAAAAAAAAAAGTGTCATGTGAAACTGTTGTAACACTACAAACTATACTTGTATATATTTCTAGCGTTCTATCAGTTTCCGTAGTGACAGTCGCCCAGATCTGGTCAGTCCACGACCATGGTCTCGCAATATGCCCCCGGCGAACACGAAGCGGAGAGACAGCAAGCTATGGAGCGAGACGTTTGATGTTTGTGTCAATCACATGCTTACATCTAAAGAAATCAAGCGTCAAGAGGTACAGAATTTTTTTTTTTCTTTCCATAAATTTAATGCTCAAAAGTCATCTTTAAAGCATGGAGCTGAGGAATGTTAGTAGGCATTAGGATAGCACTTGAAGCTTTCTTGAAATGAAGCAGAATGTCACCATCTCCAGTAGAAGCAGAATTCTATCCCTAGTCTTTATAATTCAAGCTATATTAGATAAATGTTTTCTTTTTTAAAAGTTTCATCATCGTATTTCCTTAAAGTTAGTAAGATATATTGTACTCTGGCTGCATGTCTGTATATGTTCTGTATGACAGTTTCTGTAGTGATGGCTGATATTTTGATGTTTAATTTTGTCCTTCTAGTAACAATGAGCATTCTATTTCAGGAACAGGTATTCATCAAGTGATAATATACCCCAAGAAATGCACACTCATTTCCCTTCTTGGAAAAGAGTGTCTCTGCGCAAGTTTTCAGTGGTAGAAAGATGAAATATTGATCAAACAATGTATCTTCCACAGGGAAAAGCAAACAAACAAAAAAGTATGCCAGTGGTTTTCATGTGCCATGCGTGACAAATTCTAAATAGTTCACATTGAGGCTGAGGACAGAGCTTCAGACGCGTCAAGAATTTTTCTTCCTAAATAAATTTCTAGCAGTACCAACAAAGTGTATAACAATCTCTCTGAGAGTACTTCAGGGAGTAAGTCATAAATCAAACAACAGTAACATCACACACTTCTTGAGTTGATTTTAACTTTGTACAAGAATTCATAGGAAATAACTTTTAAAACTGAGAACTTAAAAGGCATCTTACTGAGAAATAAACTGTAGAAACTGTTTGCATAGCATGATGGTCATTACTGTCGTGGGGCAGAAGCCAGGACCCTTCACAGAGCCCAGATAAATGAGCCAGGAAGTTTTGCATGAGGGTTCTGCTTTCTCCTGATTCCTACACCTCAACAGACTTTCGGAACCACTTCCATTCGTGGCAAGCCCTCTATGTGTACATATCAATGTAGGAGAATCTGCATTAGCTGAAGATGTTCTTCCGTGATTTATGCAGGTTGAAAGCCTTGACTGTAAAGTTAGTAATTCTGGCTGGCCAAAATGTTAACTTCTATTGTACCCTAATTTAGAATGAAATCATGCAATAAGTAAATACAATGGTATTTTGATAAGCCAGTATATTAGAGTGGTCATTATTTTTAATCTGCCAGCTTTAAAGTCTCAAGTCTGTTTCAAGAGAAGTAATTAACATCAGCCAGCAGTTAAGCAGAGCTCAGCCTTCATAACAATAATTGAACTGGTAGCAAAATCAAAGTGCTCACTACTAAAGAAATGTCTTAAAGATGACCTGTCTTTTACATACTAGACAGCCTAAAACTTTTTCCACTGCATACATTAAAATGGAATACAACGACCTCCTATACAAATAGTTCTATGAACGGTTAAGATACAGAGGAGTCAAAGTATCCCACTGAAGATAGCTCCCCCATCTGGAAACACATCCATTTGAAAAAAAAAATAATTCTGTGACTATTTCAGATGAGCATTTTATGAACAATCTGATACAGCTTTGATTTTAAAAATGTGGCACATGATTCTGTAGCTATGGAATAAAGCCTTGCTTTATTTTGGCAATTGGATTTAGCAGAGAAATTTTGCTACGTGGTATTAAGACAGTTGTTCAGAATATAACATCAACTCAACAAGCTAGGTATAGATGGAATAAAGATATTTTATAATATTTGACTCTCTCTTTACAGGCTATCTTTGAACTTTCCCAGGGAGAAGAAGACTTGATAGAAGATCTGAAGTTAGCAAAAAAGGTGTGTTTATTAAAAGACTCCACAGCAAACAGCACTCATTGGTTCATATCACTTAAAATAATCCTTGCTTTTTACAGTTGCTAAGACAGTAAAGGGGGGCGGGGTTGGAAGCCAAAATATTTTTTTATTTTCCCATTCTTTCTAAAACACTTAAATGTGCTGCATTAATTTTTTCTTTTAAATATGAAATTGTTAGTTTAAGATTTGGTTATGAAACTTTAATATATTACTCAGCAATTTGCCTGGCTTTACTTACAGGAAGCTTTAAATGCTATCGCTTAACTTTTCAGCTACCAATGATATAGTAATTACAAAGCATCCCTTTTTTCTTCTTAGGCTTATCATGATCCAATGCTTAAACTTTCCATAATGACAGAGCAAGAGCTGAACCAAATTTTTGGAACATTGGACTCTCTAATTCCTCTACATGAAGGTAAAACACAAATAGTCATTGTCTGTGTTACTACTGCACTTAGATTATAGTCATCTGGTCCATTAAGTGAAGTTTCTCTTCTTTTTTTAATCATAATCAGATCTTCTTAGGAGACTTCAAGAAGTCAGGAAACCTGATGGATCAACAGAACATGTTGGCCATATCCTTGTGGGTTGGGTAAGGCAGAGTTTAATCAATTTAGTTTGGAGCTGCAACATAGTTTTTATCATTCAAATTCCTTTATGTATATAGCATATGTCAAAAATATGTTCTCAAAGTATTTTCAAAAGGTAGGGCAACTATTTAGAGACATAATGGAATATTTTTGTCTTTTCAGAGCTCTTTTCATGAAAAGATTAAGACTAGAAGGTTGTTTTTAAAGCTTTTGCTATTTAGAAGATGAGCACTATATAATAAAAATGAAGAGTCGGACTAGAGTTTGTCTGATGTGGATCATTTTAGAATCTGCCCCCATTTGTATTTTGGCTTCCTAGGGAAATGAATCTTCAACAGTCACATTATGTAAGGGCATCCTACAATTATATTTGAATGTCAGCCTGTTGCAGTCGAAGTAACAGGTAGTTGTTAGTGCTGTCAAAGATACAATTTTCTAGAAGGTTGTTAAAATAAGGCAGACAGGGATACAAGATAGATCCTATTGCTGCCTCACAAAAGAAAAAAGTTGGTAAGTTCACTTTCACCAGCATCCAACAACATAAACACTACAAATAGTTTTTCTTAGTTTTGTTGATAAAACTTCTCATTATATTAAAAAATAATTATTTTTAATGGATTTAGGTATGTTAAAAGTTTACTTGTAAGTATATGTAAGTAATGAAACTTATCAGGAAAAAGGGGCTTGAAATTTTTAAGTGATCAGGTAATAACATACTTAGCTCTGTGTGAAACAGTGGGCTGTTGTAAATAAGAGAAACATGATTGCTACAGGTACATAATGCAGATAGGTAATGATAAGCTTGTAAGTGTTAAAAATTATCTCTGTTTTTCTTTGCATAAAGTAATTTTAAACATATTTTTGTTCTGGAGTGTTTAAACACAATGAACTTCTCTTGGTCCAAGTATGTGTGAGTATAGTTCCCTTTGACGATTTTATACATAATTGTGTGTTAGTGTAGCAGTTTTTGTAAATTAATATATTGTTTTAATCAACACACAAGTTAGTTTTTTAAAGATTTAAGGCACAGTTCTGTCATCTTTCTTTGATCAGGGTTCTTGAGACCAATACAGAAGTTTGACTATAGAAGCTTGCTTATCTAAAAAAAGACAAATTTGGGAGTACTAATTCCTAGGCTTTTATTTCCATTCATAATTAAAATCAGACTTCTGTGTTCAACTACTGTCTGCACTAAGTAGAGCTCAGTCTTGTGTCGTAGATATTTTTAACGCTTTGGAATAATATTGGAGATATCTAGGAACTAAAAGATGAGATAGTGCTTCTAAATGATTCAAATGGTGAACAGGGTGGTCAGAGAATCCTTGTACACCTTATATATGTTGGAAACATTATCATCAATAAATTGTGGATAAATCTCCAGCTAGAAGATTCTCAGCATGAGTTCTGACAGCCTGAATCACTTGAAACTTTCGATGAAGCAAACTGTGCTTTTTTTCAGCTCCAGAATAATTTATTCCTTTCCTCAGCTTCCATGCCTAAACTCCTACGATAGCTACTGCAGCAACCAAGTAGCGGCCAAAGCATTATTGGATCACAAGAAACAAGATCACAGAGTGCAAGATTTCCTACAGCGCTGCTTGGAGTCTCCTTTCAGTCGCAAACTGGACCTTTGGAATTTCCTTGACATCCCAAGAAGCCGTTTGGTTAAATACCCGTTACTACTCAGAGAAATTTTGAGACACACACCAAATGATCATCCAGATCAGCAACACCTTGAAGAAGCTGTGAGTTACTGTTGGGTTTGGGGTTTTTTTAGGAGATTATAGCACTCTTAGCTTATTAATGAATTATGGGACACTATGGAAATCCTAATGCTTACATGAACAGCCACAACTAATACATGAAATACCTAGCCCTGCCTGCCCTTTCCATTTTGTTTTTACCTTTCAATGTAATTTTTCATTCTAATTTAAGCTGGGTAAAGTAGACATTTATTTTTCAGGTTTTAGATCATTTTCCTAAGTTTTATTCTTTCTGAAATAAAACCAAAGGTATAAGTCCAAGGCTTTTAAAACTTCTTTATTAACAGAAAGGGACCAAATTCAGGTATTCTGAAAGGTTTCTAAGATTTCTGTTCTTTCCCACACACATTTCTGTTCTTTCTACACACAAATAAATGCATATAAAATCCATGCACACATGCAAATGTGTATCTGGGAGTAACTGAGTTTGCTGTAGCGGATTTTTTGGAAACACTTCTAAATTAATGAATTTGAATATTTTGTACATTTTAGTATTTCTTTGCTGAAATGACAACCCTGCTTTTTTTGGAAAGTGCATGTTTCAAAACACATGTACCTGACCACTGTTGTTCTGCTATTCCTTGCCCAAATCCCTCACCTGGCTCAACTTCTCTGTTGTAAAATTGGAGAACTGTGGTTTAAATTCAAAGGTTGGCTAGTCGCATTTAGATGTAATCTATAAGGTATATTTTCCCCTTGTGCATATTCTTTTAAATCCAAACAAAAATCATAAGTATCTCAAAAGAATTACTCTGCTTATATCTCATGTTTGCTTTTCTACATAATGTTTGGTAATATATTCTAAAAAAAATACTGTAAATGCTTTCTTCCAGTACTTGTATTTGGTAATTGTTTAGTAAAATATAATCAGGATTTCTTTTCTTGATATTTCAATAGCCTTAAATAGCCTTGTGGTATTCTGCTTCTGCAGAACACTTTGAAGGAATGTGTTTCATAAATGTATGTTTGCCAAGTTAAATTAGGCAACAGAAATTACTCTCTGTGGTTGGGTCTTAACGCTGTGTTAGGCTTATGAAGTGCATTTGTCTTCCTGTCTGGCAATCCGCTGTAAGCACATTGGGCCAAGCTGATCCGTGATAAATCGCCTGGGATCAGTAGGTTCTTGAATTACCTGTTTGGGCCTGTACGTCTCAACCCATTCCCATGCTTCACCTCCAGTTATTTAACAGTGGAATTTCAACTTATGATTTCAACTCAAGCAACTTATGATCACTATTAGAGTTGTCTAAAATCAACAGAACATCACATCCACATGCCCAACTAAGGAGATGTATTTTAACTTTTGGGTAACTTGATCTCAAGGTCCTTAAAGACTGCATAGTATAAGGAAGTTAAAGATAAGAAGCATATTTTTATAGAAGAGACAGCTTTCTTTTTAATTATTTGTAAAGTAAAAAGGCACGATAATTATTACTTCTACTTGTAAAATTTTATGTATATGCAAGTAGTGGAATTGTAAAATAAAATGAATTTATCTTCTTTTTGGAAGGTAGCTTTCATAATGAACAAGTTTACAATTTAGTGTTTTGGGCTAGTCCATGTTTTGCAGGGTAAGGATCTTGATAGTTCTTCTGTTTCTTCTTGTATAAAGTAATGCAGCAGTTTTTAGAGAATTATAATCTATTTAAAATATTTTAAGGTAGGTTATTTGTCCTGTGTCATTTATTGGCACATTTCAGCTGACAAAAGTATATTTCTGATTGTATATCAGATTTTTAAGCCGCTGTTAGAAACAATGGTAAAAACAAACTAAAGCGTCTTTGTACACTGTAGTCTGCTTAATTCTGTTGCTAATATTAATACCCTAATAGACTGGTCTGCAAAAAAATTAATGAAATATATACTGCAAATTAAAATGTATTTTCTTGTAGCTACTGTTCCAATTATTAGGAGATAGCTCTGAATATTGGACTAATTAAATCTCATGTGTTTTCATTGTTTTCCTGTAGATAAATATAATTCAGGGCATAGTGGCTGAAATCAACATAAAGACTGGTGAATCTGAATGCCAGTATTACAAAGAGAGACTTATTTATCTTGAAGAAGCCCATAGGGATTCACTGATTGATAATTCACGTGTTGTATGTTGTCATGGTGAACTGAAGAACAACAGAGGACTGGTAAGGAATAAATATTTTGTCATAAATAGCTTTTGAAGATGTCTTCATTTTGCATGACAGCTAAGAGAGCTGTGAGTAAATATACAGAAACATAAAGTTCATAAATATTAATTATTATAAATCTCATCTTTTTTCTTAGCAGCGAAATATCTGTTTATGGAGATAATAAGCTTTTATGTGCCTCTGTCTCGTAAGGGGACCTAAGAATATCGTGGCTAAATTGTAAATCTGTTAAATTTCAATAAAACTTGGAGGGGAAAAAAACCAAGAACTCTTTTTCTGGTCCCAGAGACATTGTAGTAATGTCTATAATGACACACAGAATGGATTAGTGGAGTTCGTAAAAAAAAACAACCCAAACATGTAGATTAGTAGAAATATCTAATGACTGGATTCTGTTCTTTTTTTTTTTTTTTTTTTTTTTCCAAGGTTAAATAGAAACAACATGAAAGTTTGAATGGACAAACAATGAAAAATGATCTTTTTCTCATTAACTGAACTTGTGAAAGTTTTATTAAAAAAATCCAACAAAGTAGTGAGGATTCTAAATACATTTTTTCAGCATTGGGACTGCTTCTGTGTAGCATGTTTATGCATACAGTAGAGGGATCATGTTTTAGCATACAGCTGAGATGGAAAGATGAAACAGATGCTGTTTTCTGGTTCACCTGGTAAAGATCAGGCAAGCATTTAATGTGTAGGACTAGCAGGAAGAAATGGACAATTTTCATCTTTCTGGTGAACTTTATTCCGTCCACACTACCCCTGCCTTTCTTTGATAGCATAACATTAAGTATATAATGAATTATTTTCAGTTTATGAACTGTATTTAAAATTCCTCAGCGTTTTTGCGAGGTTTCCACACTGATGTATTCCTTGAATGCAACGGGCAGCATGGGATATTTTTATGATTTTGTGTTTCTTAGATTTGGGGTGAAAACCGTATCATCTATATCCTGATGTTATCAGTCTCCTTTTGACACCTGCTATTACAGAGTATTAGCTTTTGCAGTAAATAAAAGATCATAGAATCATCGAATAGTTTCATCTGGAAGAGATCTTCAAGATCATCAAGTCCAACCTTACTCCTAGCCCTATCAAAAACCACTAAACCATCTCCCTAAGCACAACATCTACCCAGCTCTTAAACACCTCCAGGGATGGTGACTCCACCACCTCCCTGGGCAGGCCATTCCAATGCCTGACAACCCTTTCTGGAAAGAAATGCTTCCTAGTCCCAGCATGTCAGATGCTAGTAATTTCTTACCAACACTTAGTTAAAGCTGGATACAGTAAATCTATACTGAATAAAATTTTGCACATTCCTTGAAGCCTGTGGAAAAATGTGTAACTTTTCATAGGTGCTCACATTTAAAAAAATAAAATTTAAAAGGTAATTTTCAGATATGCAGAACAAATGTAGTCCTGTTGAGTAAAAAAAAACCAAAACAAAACAGGTTTCATGTTAGCTGGTAGTAAAATGCTACGAATATAATTTATCCCCACAAGGCTAGTAAGGGTTTGGAGCATCTCTTACATGATAAGAGGCAGAAAGAGCTGGGATTGCTCCGTTCAGGGCTGGGGGGAGGGAAGGAAGCAGGGGAAGAGAATCATATCAGGCTGTATCAATATAGGGAGGGATAAAGAGGGTGAAGTTAGACTCTTCTCAGCAGTATCCAGTGAAGAGATGCAATGCAATACAGGAAATTATTTAAATATATGAAAAAAAAAAATTAAATTAACACTGGCATGGGGTGTCCAGACACACTGGAGAGTCTGCATCTTCAGCATACTTACAGCCTGATTGAACAAGACTTTGAGCAACTTGCTCCAGTCTACTTCTTTTTGAGCAGAGTTGGACTAGACAATCTCCAGAGGTGCCACCTAATCACAACTATTCTGTGATTCTATGATATACAGTTCTATCCACTACATATATTTCTATTTGATACGACTTTATTTTAGTCTCAGTATGAATCCCAAGTAATCTTGAGAACTTTTCAGCATGCCTGGTTCTGCCCTGTCAAATGTTACTGTTATCTTGACCATTAAGGTACTCCTTGGAGCCCTAAGTAGTGCTTTTAAAGTACTAAATGATGCATTAGGACATACACAAGTTTTCTGCATCCCAGAAATGTCAAACAAACATTTCACAAGAAAATTTTAAATATGAAGCATTAGTATCAGAAACAAAATACTATGAATAGTAAATGCCTCTATCTATTATGACACAGAGATGCATCATCCCACTACTGAAAGCATATAACATTCCAGTATAAACAGTACACAAAGAATTAAGCTGTTTACAAAAATGAACAGTTTACACCACTCAAAAATAGGGAAGAGATAACTTCCACATAAGTAATAAACATGTAAACTATGACTCATTAACCTGGACAAGAGACAACTTGTAAAAGCTGAACTATATAAAAATATAATATTTCCAGATTCTCCTTCCTGGAGAAGGCAGGAAGGAAGTGACTGTGAATCAGTTTTTAATACACACCTTGAAATCAAGCTAGTAGGAGCCAGATTCAAAGGACGGAAAAGGAGGCGGCTTTTCACACAACAGATGGTAGATACACAGAATGCTTTGCCAAAAAAGATGGTTTGGATGCTAAAAATTTACATGGGGTCAAGGGGATAGTTGATACTTGGAAGAGGGATCCATCATGGGTTACTAAACAGACAAAACTTATCTTCAGAAAGTCTTTCAGCTGATATGCATTGGCCAAGAAAATATTAGAGGAAAACCAGAACATATACATTTGCTTTGTTTTGATTCTTCTCTCTACATCTACTTTGGCAAGTATCCAAGATAGGATAGTAGGATAACCAAGGAATACCTGACCCTATCTTACCATTCAAACAACTCAGAAAATAGATACCTTTATCTCAGCTGCAGACTAATTGCTTGTTATGTTGTGACCTTGGTAAACATCATTCACCTGTGCTATTAACGACTGCAGCACACATAATTACTCAGGAGGCATGAAAGGAATTTATCATTGTTTGCACAAAGAAAATGATAGTAGAGCAAAAGATGGATCTATCAGATTCACTATTTCAGTTGCTAAAAAGACATTATTTTCCACTTGGTCTTCTTGTCCAAACATGAAGTTTTCCAACAAAGAGAATGTCAGAAAACCACCCCATCTCTGCTGAACTGGTACCGACTGCACCGTGTGCAACTTGATTTGTTGCTGCAACTTACTGCCGTGAAAAAGGTCCCAAAAAGGGAAGGAGAGAAACAGGGAAGGAGCTCTATTCCACAGACCATCTAACCTCTTAATGGTCATTTTTGAAGTTACAACAGAACAGATGGAGTATACTTGAAGTGAGTTATATAAAAATTTGGCAGGCACATCCCAAATGAAAATTAGACAATGGAAAATTTTCTGTCTGTGGGAATAAACCCAGTTATTTTGCTGTTGCAATTGTCAAGCAGGCATTCTAAAGGAGGGAGATTAGGGATGTGTCAACAGCTCTCAGAGTAGCTATCGTTTGAAAATTGTATTAAATGCACCAAAATTTTCAAAGTTATCATAAAACTGACTTGAATTCACCCTTACATTAGCTGACTACAGAATCTGGCAGTTCATGAAGAGAATGCTCTAAGGAACAATGAGACTCACTAGCACAGTAATGCTCAAAAATTTGAAACGCTCAGTATCAGATCAGCAAATAACTTCCCACAGAATAGAAATGTTTTCAGATCTTAGACTCATAAATAAAACAGCCACTGAAGATCTTTGTGCTTTTGCAGACATAAAGCTTCCTAGTTATTCTGGTTAGTGGATTTGGATACCGTATTTCAATATTTTTCCTAGAGATGTCTGTCACAGTTTTGATAGGGTATCCTTAATGGGGTATTCTTGGAACTGAACCACCTGGAGGTACCAGGAAGAATCACATGCTCTCTTCAGTGTTTCTCCAGAGCTGATGACA
Source organism: Actenoides hombroni (assembly GCA_024336885.1). Classification (NCBI taxonomy): domain Eukaryota; kingdom Metazoa; phylum Chordata; class Aves; order Coraciiformes; family Alcedinidae; genus Actenoides; species Actenoides hombroni. Next base: position 2,368,599 of record WUAM01000389.1, on the reverse strand, counting down.
CTTTCTTCATTAAACCGCAAAATACATTACAATCTTCAGGGAGCGAGTGGGGAAGATCAGAGTTCAAACTGATCCCATGTTTTTCTCTCATCATTATTATTATTAATAATTAATAGTAATGAAAAAAAATCTTTTTTCTTCTCAGTATGGTAAAAACTAGAAAGAGAGAAATAATCTTGTGATTCTAATGCCCTAAACTAAGGGAAATAATTAGATCTCCAAGCACTCTATGTAGTTCGAGCCTTTCATATGGTTTAGTGCATCCTGAGTTTCAACAAAATCAAATTCTGACATTAGGAAAAAAGAATACTAAAAGTATTGCTGATAAAGTTCTTTAAAATCATTAACCATTTGTCTTTAATTTTTCTTCCCTTCCATTTTTCCTGACCCCTCCTTTCTTTTTCTGTGCACTACTTCTTCAGTGTTTACGAACAGCCTTCTCTCTTCTCTCTGTCACAGCCAATAGATATTGTCTTTGTAGCTGTAATACACTGCTATGAAAAACTGACAAACATGTTGCTTTTAAAAATACTAAAAAGTTTGAACAGATAGTTCACGTTTAACTTACAGCATTTTTGGTGGTAGAGGGAGAACCTACCTTTGGTTTCTATAATAACATTCAATATGCCACCGAAACTCTCAAAATCAAACACAATCTTATTTCCTATTGCATTCTAGCTTGAAGCAGGTCTTAAAACAATGTATTTCCTAAAAACCCATCTGAGTATCGCTGAGAAGATAATTTTGCTTTTCCTTCCTAGATGGGTTACTTTGCTGACCATTTTTGTTTACTGGAAGACTAAATGTTAAAGTTTAACATCACTATCATTATACAATTCTCCAACTGGCAGTCTACATGCATCAGTAACATTCTATGGCCTCTAAGGAAGAGGAAAATCATGTGGACAGTCGTGTTCATTTCAAGCTCACAAACTAACACCTTTAGAGATGCACTGCCTGTAACTCTGAGATTGGAAAAAGAAGCCAAGACTTCTACATTAGATTGTGAAATTTGACCTCTTATTATTATTCTCTTTCCTCCCCACATGAAATCTCTCTTCCCTCAAATCAGCAAGCAAATATACTTAGATACTCTGAGGATCATTAAATTTAAGACCATTTATATGTAGCTAAATAATATTTGATATATTTTTGTGCCTTAAATGGATATATCACCACTTGGCTGGTGATGAGCTTTGGCTCCATCACCCCCCACCCCCAAAACTAATCTTTTACCTTCTGTTCCAATGCAAGCCGGTACTTCTGTTCTACCCTTTTGCATTTGTTGTACCAAATGTTTTCATCCATGATGAAAGGAGGACCAATGTTTTCTGGAGTACTGCCTTCACTGCCACTACTGCCCAGCGTTCTTAGCTCTTCTTCATCACTGCTGATGCTGTCAGAACTGAAGGATCATATTTATTAGCCAAGAGAAAAGCTGTGTTTGTTAAAATGCAAATTCCCCTTGAAATTAAAGCACCACAGTTCTTAATGATACCCGAAGCTCTGTAAAACAAGAAGAATCAAAATGTTGGGATAGGATAGATCACCAAACACTGCTTAGATTTCAAGCTTTTATTTGTATAGTCACCTAAATAATGTGCAAAAATTTGCTTGTGGTCTTAGTCAAGTTGTCTTTTGCAAGTCAGACAACTGTATGTGGGATACTCTCCTGGAATCCAAAGGGCCAATGAATTACAACACGCTATCTAAGGAAGTGCTGACTTAATCTTTCACAAATTTAGGGCAAAGAGTAGTATCAGAAAATAGATTTTATCTGTTTCTAAAAAAGCAGAAAAAAAGTAAAAGAGTGATTGTCATTACAGTAAATTATGATAAATTTAAATGAGAATGTATAGTTATGGTTACAGCCACGTGCCTGTTACTTCACAGAACATAAGCATCTCCCTACACAGTATACAGACTCATTGTTAAAATATCTCCATATCATCCAGAACCAAGTTATGGTAGAGAATTCAGACATCCATCTCAAAAGACAAGAATTTTAATTTATCCCAATATCCATTTGAAATCTTCCCTTACAACTGTGCTTTCCAGTAGGATAACAGCATTTACTATTTTTAGTAGTGATTTCTGAGCCCCCCATGATCATGATGCAAATTCTGCTTTAGCTGAGCCATGCAATTTGTCATTAACAAGTAAGCTAATAAGAACTTAAAGAGAATAACTAGTTTGTTTCATGTTCAGTAGCACATCTTCAGGACTACTCCTAACTCCCAACTGCTTCCTTCATTTTGGCAAACCTAACAATACAAAACATCCCATGAATTTCCACGCTTTTTGGAGATGCCAAATTGCTGTCTGATCTGTTATATACTGTTAATTCTTACTAATATTAATCACAATCCAACTGCTCACGATTTTATGTTTTGTGCTAACTGCTCATACACTACCATTTACCAGGACATATATAACCTTTATTTACAAAATAACTACTTTTAAGTTTATGGCTACACAAAAATGGCCCAAGAGAATGGATAATTTGGTCTTCAAAGAAAAAAATAAATTTGCTTCCTCCTGAACTGTGATTCTAAACCAAGTAAACTAAGTTAGCATGACTCATGTACATGTCATGTAATAATTCCAACAGTCTGAAAAAGCAAGGTAGCTGAGTGTACAGGTTTGTACTTAGATATGGATATTATTTTAAATGTGAAATGAAAAGCAAGAGGCCTAGTATGAAGTAAAATTTTGCCATTGAAATAAAAAAACCCACAGTGTAAAGATAAAAAGTACCTTTGGGTGAACTTCAAGTATGGTGTATAATCTATAACAGCTGGAAAGCTGCCATCCAATCCCTCACCCTTCAGACAAAAACTGATAAAACAGAGAAAACAACGATAAGATTATTGCAAGAAAATTAAATGACACTGACAGTTGAATCTTACCAATGTAAAATTTGAGTTTTCTTAATGTTTTGGTATTAAGAAAGGCCTAGAGCATTTTTCAATGAAATCCCACTCAGCCAAGCTAGAGAGCTTAATATTAAATGAGAGTCACTGAGCACATTATAGGATAATGAAAACCCCACAAGCAGAAATTCCACATAACCAGGGCAAGTGGTACAAACCCTCATTTTTAAATATTCACTTTTATTCTGAAAATACAGACAGATTGCAAGGGAAAAACAGGAAAAGGCAAGTTCGTTGAAGCAAGAGAAAGAGAAGAGCTATGGATGAGCTTGGAATCTTCAGTGTTTAAGCTCATTTAAAGTGTTTGCTGAGTGCTTATGTAACCATCCCACTAACTTTAAGTATAAAAAAACTCAATTCTCAAGAATATTTCAGTCTTTCTCCTTTCGGATACTTTCTGGTGTTGGGTTGCAGGAAGATGAGGAACACTAATGAAATTAACTTTCAGAAAATGTTCTGAAATGGCTATAGGTTTAGAAAGCTCTCATTTACACTGTACTTATTTTGCACTGGATATAAAAGATTGTTCTTAAATCATGATTATCACAGAAGTGAAAAAAAAATCATGTTTCTTCCACAAAGCTGATATTCCTCACTCCTATCTTCGTCATTAAAAATAGATTCAAATAAGATAAAGCTTTTGCTAACTTAATTGCAAAGTGCCGTTTTTGAGGATGCAGTCAGTTAAGTGGTATTTGGGAAGTACATCTGAAGGGTTTGGGTTTTTCTCCCTGCCATAAGAAAAGAAAAGCAAAGAAAATACCAAAAAACACCCCTTCAAAACCACAGTTTCTTCAAGTAGATAATTCCACATTGTTGTGAGGGGGACGATAAAAATTTAGATTCTGTTAGATTGGGTTCCTCCATCTCCACCCCGAAGTCTTATTTGCATCTCCACATAGATAAACCAGCCATTTATAAGAGACTGTTTAAATTGAAAGAAAAAACAAAACCAAACCTCAAATATAACATGCAAAGAACGGCTACAGCCTCTCACTCTTTCAAACTACACTATTATGAATGATGTGTGGCACAATAAAAATGCTCCTGTAGCACTACGTTCCTATTTTGCCCAGAAATTTTCCAGACTTTTAAAAGCTGTACTGACAAAAACTTGAATGTCTCCAGTGAGAACCAATCATTACTCTGAATACTACTAACAGATACCTAAAAATATGATTATATTAGAAATCAGAGGACAAAGGAAGAATAAAGTGCACTTATACAACTAAGCTCTCATACCAGTAGTATGTACCACCGAGGCTTATGTGAGATAAACAGAGTCAAGCAATGATTATTTATGGGAGGATTTACACATTGCAGACCTACTTTTGCTATGCTTCTTATTCATGTGTAGCTATAGTCCTATTAGCTAGAGTGATAAAATACAGAAGCAGCTTAATTTCACATAGTGTAAAGCTTAAAGTAATAAAATCTGGTAAGATTTGAATTTGCCATACACAAGGTGAGCTCTCTTATCATCCTGCAGCACACTTCAGTTCCCCTACAACATATGTTAAGGATGCAGTTAAGCCAATGTAATGACTAAATGCTGGCAATAGAAGCTATCCTGCATTTTCAATCTCTCCCTCACCTCTTCTTCTTTATTTTTCTTTTCATATGTATATATATATATATATATATGTATTGTGAAGCCTCAACCAGACATTTCCTTTCCCCTTTTTACAACAGTATCAGCATTTACCTGACTCCATGATGAGCTACTCAGCCATCAAGACCTGATTTCTTAGTTTTTTGGGTTTTTTCCCCCCCTTTAACATCTGGTTGCAGTTCCACAGGCAACTGAATTAAATGCTCACTGCCACCAGAAAGGGAAGACATTACTCAATCAGTTTTATTACTTCTCTAAGCCTTATGGTCCCATCATCTCTGTCTCTACTATGATGCTTCTATGAACCCAACTAGCTAACAACAAAAGAACTATCCTGTCTTCCTGAAGGGTATGTTATTTTACTCTTCAACAAATTAAGCTGGCTCAAAGAAAGGTCCAACAAGCCTCAAAACTGGTAGAAGGATACATCAAAGCAGGAGTAAATCTCCAGAGGCCTTTTGGCAGCAGTCAATCACTCAGTGCACCCAGTAAGACTATGTGCTGTTTTCTGCCAGTTTATCTCCTAAACTGGTTTGTGGCAAGCATTAATGCTGCTTTTGGGTAAATATTAACAATGTACTGCCAGGAGACTGGAGATCAGCATTATGATTCTTCTTTTCCCTGGGCTGTATCATGAAACCCTTCCCCAGTGACTCTGTATGAGGAATAGAGCAAGTAAAATTAATTCAAATTCTAGAATAAAAACAACTGTGGTGGTGATTATTTCCTTATGGTTCAGCTA
>WUAM01000389.1:2336599-2363212 GCA_024336885.1 Actenoides hombroni | reverse complement strand
AAGCTGAGTACAGAGGAATGATCACCTCCCTGCTCCTGCTGACCACACTATTCCTGATCCAGGCCAGGATGCCATTGATCTTCTTGGCTACCTGGGCACACTGCTGGCCCATGGATCTCACCATTGAAAGGCGTTTCATATGACTTCTGCTAAAATCAGCTGTAACAAAGCTTTTCTTTGTGAAGAATCTGCGAAATTTTGTGGATGATAGTTTGAAAACTGAGGTTTAAAATAAAAAAAAGGGGGTTTTGCCACATGTTTAGAATATTTTGAAACAAAACCAATCCTACTTAAGCAAACATCCATACCTGTATATATGGCAAATATTTAATCTCACACATTTTTGTTTTCTTTTGTATTTCATTCATGTAAGAAGGTAGACATTTGCCAAACATATAAACTGGAACACATAATGGATAGATTCTTTACCAGACTCTGCATGTAGTCACTGTTAATACAAAAGATGACAGCACTGCAAAATAAGGAACAAACAAAAAAGTTCAGGTGTGTGTCCTGCGAAGACTTGAGAGGCACAAGTGGAAGAAAATTGGACTGTTCATGGATATAAAATGAGGCATCTGGAAAAATAGAATAAAGATGGACTTTTTCAGTATCAGAAGACTGCCAAGGCATACTGGGAAATGCTTCTGCTATAACTTACTTCTTTCTTCAGTCTTCTGAAAACATGAGCTACTGGGAGATGGGACAGTGAACTAAATGGTGAAGATCTATCTTGTGTTAAAACTGCAAATAATGCATCTATTTAGATTTACAGTCATGTCAACTTCAGAAGCAAAGAACAATTACTCATGATTGGATAGCAAATTTTGGCAATGAAAGCAAAAAATCCATTTCAATGCATGATATCCAGGGAAATGAATTTAAAATTTCAGTTTGCTTATTACTGGAAGCATTGGAGGTTGCAAAATGTGAGGAATATGTTTAAGGATGATAAATGGTGACTTGTTCCACCTAGCAGGAAAAGTAATTAGCTGAGCTTCAAGCTGGTTGTGAGCAGCATGTGGATTGTAAAAAGATTGCTCATAATTGTTTATTAAAAATATTTGGCTGAATAAGATTGCCTGTTTCTTAGTAACACAGGCAGTACATAAAAGTTTAAGTAGGTGTCAGAAAGAAGAATGTATATAAACATACTGTTGCAGAGAGAGCTTTGAAATGTCATGCACATGTCAAAGCCTCAGCAATAAAAGATTAGTTATGATTGTGCTGTTGCATCATAAGGCTTTTAAGTAGTAGGAAAAGAGTAATCCTTATTTTAATGGTTGAAAATGCAAGGTTACAATAAACTAGAGTTTAAATAAATTCGGTTTAATGATGTTCTAAAAAAAGGAATAATGCTTTATTATTTATTATATTTTTAACAGAAACTGCACGTCTTCCTCTTTGAAGAAGTATTGGTGATTACTCGTGCTATCACCCACAATGAACAGCTCTGCTACCAGCTGTATCGGCAGCCAATTCCTGTGAGGGAACTTGTGCTAGAAGACTTGCAAGATGGAGAGGTGCGATTGGGTGGATCCATACGTGGTGCATTCAGCAACAATGAGAGAAGTATGACTACACATCTGTATTTTGGTTTTATTTGCTGAAATAGGATCATTATAACCTTAATACACCTGCCAATGAGGCATCAGAATGTTTACTCCAAAATTCACTTAATCTGTATCCCAACATCTTGATTTTTATGTCAGACAGGTTTATTGTGTTGTAACTTGCTGCTTTTAGATTGTTTCCGAGAGTTCACTATATTGATAATGGGATTTCTCTGCATACCTGCTTCTGTACTGAATTGAGAAAGAGAGAGTATGTAGAACATAGTGACAAAACCAAGAAACAGTATTCAGGGAAGGTTCTGGAAATCTGCTTTGCAGACAAGAGGAGAGGTGTTGGGAGAAGCCTTAATCCTGCTGATTCACTTAAAGCTTTAAGGGTAGCTCATGCATGGCAGGACCAAAAATGTTTAATCCAGAATTAAGAAATTATTACAAGTGCTTGTGGTATTCTTTGTTCTTCCCCCACAAAACAAGGAAATAACTAGACTGTTCTCTGTGATCTGATAAGGTATTGGCAGGAAAACATCGTAATTCAAAGATTTTGAAGATTCTTTTATTTTAATATACTTATTTATTCGGTGTTTCAATATATATTGTTTCTTTCAGTCAAAAACTTCTTTAGAGTCAGCTTCAAAAATGGATCTCAAAGCCAGACTCACTCTCTCCAAGCCAATGACTCCTTCAACAAACAACAGTGGCTTAATTGTATCCGCCAGGCCAAAGAAAAAATTACATGTGCAGGCAAAGCTGGCGTGCTGAACTCAGAAGCACATTTTCTTTTGTCACCAAATGGAAGCAGAGTACTGCAGGGAGAAGCCACGCTTGAGCAAATGGACCAATCAGACTGTGAGTCAGACTGTAGTATGGACACCAGTGAGATCAGCATTGACTGTGAACGTATGGAACAGACAAACTCTTGCGAAAGTGAAAAGCAAATAGAAACCAATGTTTGACAAAAGCTTACAGTTCACGGAAGAAAAATCTGTCTCTTACCTGTACAGTATTTGCATTCCATACGTGGAACGATTTGGAGAAGCACTTTTAAAATATTTTTTGTGACAATGTCAATGCAGTCCTTGTATCGTACCTATGAGTGTAGTACTGTAACTGACAATCTGTATAAGCTGGAATCTCTTGCAACTCATGTCCTGTGATTGTATTCCATAAACATATAAGGTGGATGAAAGAGGTACTTGACCAGTTATTCTCAATGTCCTGCTGTAAACAGAATCTCTAAACTACTGTTTATATATATATATGCATTACATAAAGAATCTTTTCATAAATTTTCAAATACTTTATTTGCCCTTTAATGGGGCAGCCGAAGATGTGGACTTTATATGGAGTTTTAAGATAGTAAGTTTTCATAAAGGCATGGAAGGAGAAAATAGTTTCTTGGAAAAAAGGAAAAACAACTTGGAATAACCTGTCTGAACTCTCCTGGTATTACATCACCAAGAACTATAAACAGCAGGCCATGTAACCAGTGACTCTTTAGGGATTAATTTTTCAAAATGAATCACTGTCCTAAGATCCAGCAACCCAACTTAATACAATATGGTCAGTTAACATGGTCAGCATAGTGCTATGGATTGTTTATCAAAGCATATAATGCTAAAAATAATCAAGTGACAAAAACCCAACTAAACCTCTGCAGTCAGCACTGAATTAAATGAAATGCTGAGAATACTGGGTATTTGTAAATAAGCTGGTAGTTTGCTTTCAGTGCCATATATATTTTATCCCAAACAGGATAAGAATGGAAAAAAGCTTTTGCTTGTGAATAGGCCCTCTTCAGCATTTTGCACTCCACTGACCTCCACTGTTGGTTTTAAACACCACTAAACTAATGTTAAAACATTTAATTTTCTGTAAATGTCTGTTTACAATTACATGTAGTTGGTTTTTAAACTAAGTGACAATTTTATATAAATGATACTCTACAAATACCTTATGGGGTTATGTAGAGTAATTTTAAACAAAAAGGGAATTGCTTTTCCTTTAGCATGTATTACATCCTTTATATATTTCTCAAGTTTTGTTTTAAAAGTTTTTGTTGCATTTAATCTCATGCTGTAATTGGAAATATTACTGTGTTTTTTGGTGGCTGATTTAATCTACTCATTATGATGAGAAGCAGATGAGTCACTTAAATGCAGTCTAAAACACTTAGTTCAATATCCTGTTACTTTTCAGGAATCCCGGGGTAATATTTTATTTCTTAGTATAAGAAATAATGCCAGTGCTCTGTGGCAAGCTATGAAAATGACATATTGGTAAAATTAAATGATCCTCAATATTACACAAGATGACCTGTGCAAAGTACTTGTAACAACGAAAGTAGAAAACATGCTAAGTTATTGCCAAAAACATTCTTCTTGTGTTCTACAAGTTTACAGAAAATTTACTCTGTTGAGTATCTTACATATATATATGTTGATGCGCATTATAGAAATCAGTATGACAAGATGATAAACAATATAAAATAAGGTGTTTTTATTTAAAAAAAATTGTCATTTTTACCCTATAGAACATATTTCTGTATTTATAGTTTTTCAAAAAAGTCAAATTTCTTTTCTGTTTCAGGCTTTGTAATTTATTTCAACTGCTTCATTTTTAGAGCTGAATGAGTATGCCAGTGAAGATGAGAGGAAAAATTTGCAGAAGAAAAGGCACAGAAAAGCATATTAGACCATGAACCATTTTCAAAAAGCCAGTTCAGCAAAATGTTTAAAAAGAGCAAAAAGCATGTAAAGTCTTCAGATAGAGAAGTAAGAATGAATGTGTATATTGACTTTTTTTTTTTTTTCTTAATAATAGCCTTAAACTTTTCTGGAAGCATTTCAAATAAATTACATTAAAGCATTTTCATTTTTATGTAGTTTGGTTGTTTGTGCAAGAAGACTACACGAAAATTTCCATGGTGCACATGGTGAGGCTCCATATATGTGACCAACGCTTATATTTTGGTTGTAGTGGAAGTTACGTCTTTGGATCTCATTTGCTAGATACAAAATAGTAACAAAGAAGTGATTGCACCTTATTCAGCACATTCCCCAAAGGCTTTAATTATGTAATCAATTTTTAAAGTATGCAAACCAAACAATTAACATCTTCCAATCAGTTTCCTGCTTTCTTGTGGGTCACATCTCTACTAAATATATATTAGTCCAGACCATGGAGATGATGAATTTTTGGCCATGTAAAAAGCCACCAACCAGCTAGTGAATCTCAGAAGATTAATTTACATTTGTTTACTGTCATTTAGCAACCCACTTATGCTGCAGTGTTTAAGTTTTGCTTCATAATTGACATGCACTTAGCTACTAATTTCATCTAATAAAGTTTAATACTGTTTTCTTTCAGATCACCTTAAGGAATAAGCCTTCTGGTTTAAGAATACTAATATCAGTCTGGATTTGGTTACCTTGTTTAGATTCTAACACTTTTAAAATGCTACTGCTTTTGAAAGAATGACTTTTGATTGCCTCAGGAAAGGGTGGGCATGGACGCCAAGCTGTACCAAAAAGGATAGGTAGAATGTAAAATGATGAATGTAAGGAGGAAAAGTAGTATAAGTAAATACGTAGAAGTGATCATCACAGTTAGGAATCCTGGTGTCAGCAGAATGCAGTCTGAGAAGTTACAGCAGTGAACTGGCACACATGCTGCAGCCATGCACTATTGCATAGGCCCCTGCATGATTCTCATGCAGAAAATTGCTTTTGATTTCTCAGGCCACCCATCATTGCATATATAGTGCTTCCACTAATGAGACAGTTCAAAGCTGTGTAATTTTTATATTGGATCTTTAAGGGATCTTGAATCTTTCCTGCCTCAGATGGAAGAATAGCGCCATGGCAAGAAGGTGAATGAGAACAGGTGGAATGTGGGAGGGAAAATAAAGGGGGGGGTAAAAAATTTGGCGAGTCAGTGAGGAGCCTGAGGTGTCAAGGGCTCCCAAGATGACCATGAGGGGATGGCAAAATAGAGGACCACAGATGCTGTATGAGTTCTAGCTCCTCTAAATCTGAGGTACAAGTGCTCTGGAGAGCAGGAAGTCAGTCTGATGAGGCAGTTTCATATCTTTTGGCAAATCTTTGCAGCCTTGTTGCTCTTTTATTCCTGGAGAGAACAGACAGCAAGTGTAGTCTTGGCTCATAGAAAGATCTGATGAACCCGAAGTAATAAAGGTAAAAGCTTAGACTGTCTTAACTGAGAAAGAAAGGTAAGTAAAGAAAATGCCTTTTGAAATCTTGGCGTGGTTAGAGACCTCGGAGACTGCAAAAGAAAATTTAACTGTCTGTGATCTTTGGTTCCCTAGATTTGGTCTGCAGCAGTGAAAAGAACAATGCAAGGATGAAGACCTATTTCCTGGAACACTAAGGTTGGCTACAGGACACCAGGAGCATTTAGTTTAAAATCTGTGAAGCTCAATACCAGGAAATCAGTTGCCAGAATGTGGGTAAAGGGTAGGCCCAAAGCTGAACTCGCCGGTCGAGTGGTGAGTCCTATTCAGCATGGCCCACCTGGACCAAGGATACTACCTTAGGAATGCCTCTGCAGTAGTGGGAACCATCTTTCTTGAGGTTTCACAGAAATTTCTATAGTGTGAAAGATAGATCAGAACTTTTAATTACCAGTTTAATGAATTGCTTTTTTTGAAAAAGCTGATGTTTTAGGGTGATGTTGTCTGGCACTTAGCAGTCTGGATTTCTATGATCTAACAGAGCCAGAAACTGAATTCTACATATATGGAAGAAGATTTGTTTCCTGTTGAATAGAGGTTCCAGGACAGTTCTTCCATATTTAATGTTTACTCATGAGTACTGGTTTTAAAATCCTGTAATGTGTTCTACAGATTGATGCTGCCATCTACTGGAAATAACTGCATATTTTTAGAGCTTCCTTGATTACATTAAATTTTAAATATTTTAATATATAAAATTATTAATCATTACAAAATGAAAGTATTTTTTAAAGTAGAAGTAAATATTTTCAGATTTCCACCTGATGATCACAAATTTATTAGAAAAAAGTACTAAGTGAATTTTTGCTACTAATCCCTGGCTTTACAGAGACAAGACTACTTCTACAGTTTGTCTCACCTTTTACTATCATAGGCATATTTTCTCCTTGGCTGGTAAAAAATACTAAAGCTCTTTCCAAATGTGTAAATTGGGCTTTGTCTCTGAATTTTTTGAAGGTACCTCTTTTTGTATGCTCTATGAAAGAAAGTTTAATGATCGAGTTCCCCTATCTTTTGATCTCCTGGCACCTAACATTTTCAGCACAAAATTAGCACTTAAACATTTGAAGAAATGAGATGTGCTTTGTGTCACTAGAGTAATTTCTGGAAAGTAAAATAACAATTTATAGTTATTTAAATTAAACTGTAACAATGTGCTCAGACTGAGTAATACTTTGCATTTCTTAATTTGCTTTCATAAAAGAATACTGATAATGTCTGGAGCAAGTACCCAAGTTTGTTCCTTGAGCATGGAGCCTTATGCAACCCTCTCGTATAAATGTCTTTTATTTTGTAGCTATTAATCTGATCTAAATCTGTATTACTAATGCATTACATATAATCTCATTTCAGAATCAAAGGGATCTGCAGCTGCTTTGTACTTGGGTGGGAAACCACTCACTTTGAGTGGTTAAGCCAGGGAGTTATGGTTGAATGCTTGGCAAATACCAGAAACCACAGAAACCAGAAACTAGAAAAACAGTAAGGTGACAGATTTTATAACCCACTTTTACTTCAGAGTATTCAAATCATCTTGTCCTATGGTCATTTTTCACAGAACCTGTGTTTTGTGAACTGAAATTCTTGCTACCTATTTTATATCTATCAGGATATAAGATTTGTAGTGGTACAATGATTCAGAATGGTTACATCATTTATCAAGTAGTACTTAGTAATTTTTGTGATGATCTCACAGGCTTATATTAATACATGAAATAGTTTTGTAAAACTGCAAAGAAGGATCTTTTAGAGCAAGTGGTAAAGGAGGGAAAGTTCTTTGTATGTTGTTTGGTAAATAAGCAAGACTTCATACGTTGTTTGGGTTTGTTACAATAGAAGCTTTATATTCCTCATTATTGAACACCTCTAAATATGCTGTAAACATATGTTTTTAGCATATTTTCCACTATTTGTTGAGAGAAAGTAGTAGTAAGCAAACTTGTCACAGTTACAGGGTAACTTAACTAGACAGTAGTTTCCCACTCTGTTGCCTTTTTTGTAGTTGTTTCTTCAGTGATTGTTGAATCTACTGGCTCTGTAGTTGATCCACACAAAGTGGCTTCATTCCAGAATTACTGGAATACAATGAAGATAAGCAATTTAGACTCAGTGTTTTTTCTAAAGTATTTGAAATCTTACTATCATATGGTTGTTCACTGTCTGTGGATTGGTTGTCATCTGATGTGAACAGTTGTGTCAGTAACTGAGTTAGGACAATTCAAATAAGCAAGGAAATAAATATTGTGTGTATAAATATGTATACACATGCTAAAATTGTTTTTATAAGAAAAAAAAAGGTCATACATTACTACTTCTAGACAAATACTAACTTAATGGCTACCGGGAAACCTCATTTTCTTCTGAAAATTCCTTTACCCTAATTAAAGCATAGATACATTTTTCAGTAATTCTTTTGAAATGAGAATAGACAATATGGTTGGAAGGACCTACATTAAACAAATGTGAATGCATTCCTGGAAGAAATTTGTCTTAACTGACTTTAAAACACTAATGAAAAAGAGCGTCCCCAAAGAATTTCCTTCTGTACTTCTATTGCTAGACAGTTTTTTCCTAACATTTAACCTAAATCTCTATTGATACAATTTAAACCTCATCCCAGTCACCAAGGACATAGAGAATATTTACTCCTCTGCATGAGCATTTTCCATATTTGGTAACTATTATTTATCCTCTCCCTTCTAGACAAAACAACACCATTCTTGTGGTCTTTCATAAAATGGTTTAGATTCATGTGGCAAAGAAGAATCATTAGGTATGTTCACAGAAGTTACAACAAAGAAGAGTATGTGTAAAATGAGTGAGGATGACAACTTAGTTCTGTAGTATTACTACTCATTTGTGAATACAGGCAAGCAGATACATTTGAATCCAAACACCAGTGAACTGAACTAGTTGTATGTTGAAGATGTACACAGCTTGGAAGTGATTTTAACAGCTTTCACAATGTAAACTTCATAAAACAGGTTAATCTGTTTGGAGACAATGGTATTTAATTTTTTTTTCTTGTATATGGAAATTGTTTTTGAACAAGGTAAAACACAGCAAAAACATTCTGATAGTATATCAGCTTATCTATAATATTCTCTTTACCACCACTGAATCCTGACAGAGGCAGAACATCAAATTCTTAGAGAGACAGTCTTAATTTATCCATAGGTTGAACACTCTATTTGTGGGTTTTATTACCTCTGGATAATTTAACACTATGTTTCTGCAATTAGATAAATGTTTGATGTTATGTTTCTATAATTTATGTAAATTATAGCTATAGATACTAATTACCCTATTTAAACTTGGTTGGATGCCCAAAGACTTCTAAGAAGAAACTAGTAATTATTATCTTATCTTCTTTAACACCCTGGAGGCTACTGTTAGCACCAGACCATTTGTGAGTTGATAGGTTACTTAGATTTTCTGACTGACAGGTAATCTAAAAAGAAATCAATAAAATAAGAGCTAGGTTAAAATATTTAAAATATTTATTCCTTGCATAGGAAAAACTTTGCATTTAAGCTTGGTAACTGCTTTTGAGATAATACCCTCACTTATCAGGTTTTGAGAGAATTGATGTAACTTGCAGAGGCTCACAAAATTATATTAGGAAGGTTATAAGTTCAAAATAAATTTATTCTAATCAAAAATCATTTAATAACCCAACATTAGTAAACTACAGATTGCAGACGCTACTCAAAAAACTCATTAGGACTCCTAACAACATGAATAAACTACAGGTTCTAGATGCCAAGCACAATTTAGTACTATGCTGCTCACTTGAGCTTAAATTCTAGAAAAGAACTAACCCAAAACACATTTCACTCGCCAATCAAGGCGACCTCAAGGAGTTACCTCAGGCAGTGTCCCAACCCAAGGAGAGAGTCTCTGACTGCAGACCTGCTGTCCCGAAGAGGACCAATGCAGTAGTCTTCTGGCAGGACCCCATTTATATCCTATTTGATCTGTGGTCAAAAGTATGGTCACGTTGATCTTCACTGGCTGAGGGTCTTAGCTTCCAACTGTGATGTGCATCTAACAATAGCCAGTTGCATAACCCTGGTGTGACCAAAATCAGCAGATGCTGTGGTTATCCTTAGTTAGCAGACATTCGCCAGAACAGGCGGAGTCAGCAGATGTTTTCATATTTTCACTAGAGTTAGCAAATCTTGTGGTCTTTCTTCATCAGGGTGGGTGCAACTGCCACACAGTAACTAATATACACATTTGTTCAGTAACTACAGCACTCATATACTTTTACTGAAGGAAACAAATTGTGGGCTTTTAATGTTTTGCTAGTTACTTGTGAAGCTAAACATTCATTACATATTTCCTAGGCACTGCAAGAATGAGTTGTTTGCAGCAGGCACATTTTAATTTCGTGCATTCCTCAGAGCTGCCAAAGAAAGGTCTTTGCTTTGGCTTTCACATATTCAGACCCTTCTTTTACCAGAAGTTATAAGCCTTGCAGCCAGGCTGGCAGTGGTGAATAAATGTTAATTTTCTGATTCAATAGTAGCCTCCAGTACAGGTATAGTATGGACAATACGAGGCGGCAACACCTTAAAGTACTGCAGAGGAATCCAACAAAGTTTATCTGTGACTATCTAACAACTGTGTAGATGTGATGAAATGTTATTTATTTTTTCAAAATATCAGTTATTTGCATTATATTTGAAGCCTTGTTTTTTCCTTAAAAGCTGATTTACATTCATGATCACACGGATTAACACACTCTCACTGGTTTTTTTAATTACAGGATATAGAAGAGACTGAATGATGATCTTGTGACAGAGAAGTAATTTTTTAGCACCTTTCCATGTTTTGTGTATCACACTGAGGTTCATAAATACAGCATTATTTTCTTTGGAGGTAAACAAAACTTCTAACAGCTTCACATTATTACTCAGCTCCGGTGCCGAAAGACGAAACATGTTGCACTTGAGTCTCCTAGCACACTACTTCATTAGTTTCCTTAGCAAATCTGCTGGAAAAAACAGTTTCTGTCTTGGCTTCAACAGCACCAAAGCCATGTATAGTATTTGGTTTCCCTGCATTTGAAAAATAGCACTCTTTGGTATATGAAAAATGATTGTGTTGTCTTCAGTTCCTCTGTAATTCTTTATCCGACTTGATGAGACGTTATAGTTTTAGTTTTGAAAAAGGTGAAATAGTTCGTTACTTGCGCATGCATTTTTTTCTTGTTGAAGCTTGCTTGCAATTTGTAGTTTTACAAGCCATGGAACATAAATAGCTGTTATCACTTAAGTAACCACGGACTCTGTCTTGTCACGATCCTACAGGCACCAGTTTAAATATATAAGAGGATTAAATTTAATGAAATTACACAATTAAATACATGAAGTCTTTGCAATAACACACGTTTCCTTTGCAATTTAAGATTCTGTCCCATAAAGGTGTAACAAACTATATTGTTAATGTTTTTAACTGATTCACTAAGAACTGTAGCTCTTACACTGTCTTTGTGCAAAGCTGTCATGCCTGTTTTAATTGGAATGACTCCTTACACTGAAGATATGTTAGTTCAAAGACAGTAATATTTTTTAGTGTTTTTATCCCGCTCCCCCTCCCTGAATAGACAGGGGCAGATGTTAAGGCGGGGAGGGGGAGCGGGAGGAACCGAGGGGAAGGTTATTTCATTCTGATGAGCCTATCCAAAAATTCTCTTAAACTCTATTTTTTGCCAATCCTTCCCGGCTAATAATTTATTTTTATTCTTCCAAAGGGAAATTTTGTCATTTTGTTCAATGTCTTGAAAAAAAAAGACCTTTGAGAGGAAGAAGAAAGAGCTGGCACTCTTAGGGCACTGCTACTTTTTGTTGCTGGGAGCTTGCCGAGGCACCTTGGGGAGCGGCGCGGAGAGAGAGGGGAGAGCTTGCCCAGCGCCCCGTCCACCTCCTGCCCGCTGGCCCGCACCGCTCCCCGGACGCGGGTGAGTCTGCCGAGCTCAGTGCCCGTCTGCCTCTGCCTACCTCGCACTAGGGATGCGTCGGCTGCCAGCTGGAGATGGCAGCGTGTGGCGCTATCTGAAGCGAAATACTCTGCCCGCTTTTCCCCAGGGATACTGGCGCGTACCGGACCCTTCCCCTGCCGTGCCGGCGGAACAGGGGCGTGGGCCCGGCGACGGACACTGGGACGTGCCCCGCCCAGCGCTCCTCTTGGTCAGGCCGGGACCTCGCATCGGGCTCGTTCCAGAGCCGGAGGAAGGGGCTGCGCCTTCTCCTCGCCCACACCGATGGTAGGAGGGAAGCGGGAAAGGACCGAGCTACCTCCTCCGCCCCATCCTGGCACACGGAGGGCGGAGGGCCCCTTCCCGGGCGCTGGCGACGGCCGGGGGCTTCGCGTGGCTGGCACCATTTTAAACATGGCTCGGCAGCCGCAGCGGCCGCCGCTGCCTTTTCCGCCCCGCGGAGGCGGTTGCAGCGGTCCTGCGAGCGCGCGCCCATACTCCTTTATTTATAACATGTGCCGAGAGCGGATTGGCTAAGCGGGCTGCTCTAGCCCCGCCCCCTCACGGTCTGCGCTGCCGCCATGTTAGAGAGCCGGGAGGGGCGGCGGGGCTGCCATAAAGCGAGCGGACGGAGGGGGAGCAATAGCGGCAGCGGGCGGTTCACGGCGCTGGGGAAGGGGTAGTTTAGTGGAGGAGGAGAAGGCGCAGGTTGTCGTGTTCTCTTCTCGGCGATAGGAGTGAATGGCGGATGCCGTGATCCCCCGTGGTGGCGAGATGGAGCCGGAGCGGCATCAGCGGACGGAGAAGACCAGCGCGGGCCTCCTCGGGGTGGAGAGTAACAGAGCGGGAGCCGCTGAGGACACCACACAAAATGGCGGACGCTCTGAGAGCAGTAGCGCTGGGCAGGCGCTGCTGGTGGCTGCTGTTGCTGCAAAGGACAAGGTCCCCCCAGACCTCAGCATCACTGGCAGCAGCCAGCGCAGGAGCAGCATCTCAACGGCAAATGAACAACAACAGCAGCAGCAGCTGCACAGCGGTGTGTTGGGGGGGCCTCCCCCTCTCCCTAAGCCCCCAGAAGACCTGCCTGTTAGGAGGAACTTTCAGATCCCCAGGAAGAGCAGAGAAAAGAAAGGTTGTTCCTTCCCTTTCCCTTCCTTCTCTCCCTCACTCCTCTCTTCATCTTAATCATTAGGCAGGCTCTTTATGCACCTCACACAACTGCATGCAAAATCCTGCGGGTGTGGAGGAGGCTGTGGCATGGCTCAGACTAGCGAGGCTGCTGGGGATAAGATTTTTAGTGTTAGGCTTTTACATTCTTTCCCTACCCCTTTCTCTTTTCTGTTTCATTTTTATTTTGTCACAAGGAGGAGGAAAAAAAAATAACAAAACAAAACTCGGCTTGAATTTCAGACTGTTGCTTTAAAAGGATGGAAAAGCTGGATGCGATCAGGGTGGGCTTGAGTGTTGATCCTGGTTCTGCCGTCTGGAGATGTGCAATCGCATGCAGAGAAGATGGTTCTCTGGGACATGAACGTGCAGAGAAGATCGTTCACTTTTCTGTTCTACCTCACCTCTGCAGGAGAGGGGTGTAATCCTGTTTAGCGCAGACTATCAAACACTCAGCAGAGTTGTTCTTCATTGATGATACACAGAAGACTGTTCTTATCTAGTGAAAATTCCTTACTTTGCAGGGAGGAAGCGCTCATCCCACATTCACATGCCTCGCCTTGGAAACATTCCTCTTCCAAGTATTCAGGGTTTGTTTTTTTGTTTTCAAGTATTTCTTCCTCTAAAAGCCTGTGGTACTTGCTTTTCACAAGATTCCACTGGCTTCTGCTTATCTTTGATTTTGTTAAGTGGCGTTGAAAACGTCTTAATTTCTCCCTGAAACTTACCTCAGTTCTTGACCTTTTGCAACATGGGGTCAGCAGCTTAGTATGTATCACAAAAATATCTGTTTGCGTAGGCTTCTAGTTTTTCAGAGAAGAGTCTAACATCTTCTTGAAACGCTTTCTTCTGTAAAGAAGAGATGAAGGTAGGTTTATTTCATTATCCAGTCTTTTCTTTCCCCTTCTTCCATTCTTGGCAGTAATGTTCCATTTTCCTTTTCTTCCCTTTCTTTCCCTTTGCCACCCCCTGAGGCGGGGATACAAGTCTGACACAGATTCATTGTAAAGGCACTGAGTTGATTTGGAGGAGAAAAAAGTCTTACTCATCTGACAGAAAAATATCTGGATAAAACATGGTGACTCCTGCATTTCTTTATGTCCGTCCCAAGTGTGGTTACATTGAATACCTTTAAATATCTCTCAGAAATGTTTAGTACTTAACTAAAGACATTTGAAGTTTCTCTCTAGCGCTTGCTTCCAATGTGAATGAAAACCTGCAAAATACCACATCATTTGCATACAAAGTTTTAGAATATGTAGTTCAAACATCAGGCTTCTCTGGGAGCTGGGGCAGAAGGGGAAAGCCATTCTTGCCCATCTTCTGAAATTCACTTTCTAGTGTCAAGGTCATTTGACACAGTCTCAAGGGCTTAGTTTTTAGTGTACTTGTCTTTTTTTCCTTTCCCTTTCAGCTTACAGAAAGCTGCTTGGGCATTTTAATCGTACTGGCGAAAAACGGTTTCCAGAATTCTCAAAACTGACCTTTCTCTGGTCTGTCCATGCTGCTTGTGCTCTTACAGTCGCTTAAGATTGCTGATGGTTGGTCTTGCCCCCTGCGATAACAAAACACTGGCTGCTGTGAGAGAGCGTGTCACAGGCAAGACTAGCAGAAGTGGGCTAGTGTAAAAACTGCCAACATGACCTTTGATGACAACCAAATTGCTGTTGGAATTAGAATTAGTATTTGAGAAATGACACCATTAATTTCTGGAACCGAACCAGAAGATTAGAAGTGCAGTGATCATCTGACGTTATAGCGGCGTACACTTTAACAGCGTGCTCTGTACCACTGTGCAAATACATCTTGTTAAATTACAGAATAATTAGAATATCATTTGTGCCTCTTGAAAGAACTCTTGGCCAGATTCTGAATTCCAGCATGAAATGGTGCACATGGGAGCTTCCTCCATCTTTACTCGTGTTGGAATGGTCCTTTTTTTGCTTTCTAAACTTCCATTTTATTCCTGGACCTGCCATCCTGAGAGATCCCTGCTCTCTTGATTGTGAAGACTGATCTGTCACGTACAAACTATAAAATCTGTACAAGATGACTTTGTGATGCAGGTGGAGTTCATTTTTTTGTTCTTTTTTTTTTTCCCCCTTCTTTTTTTAAACACCAAAATGTGTTTTGGGAACAACTTTTGATTGTGAAGCAATTAAAAATTGAAGCTGTGAAACAAAAATATGCAGAGAAAAACCTGGAAAACTTAATATTTAGTCTTTCTGGAATTTATCTCCACCTCTATTTGAAGACTGATGAGGGACTGAAAGTCAACAGAAAGAACCTTGTTAATGTTGAGAAATGCATCTGGAGGAAACATATTTCCTAAAGCTAAGTGTGGTCATTTGTCACAGAGATCCTTTTTTCTGATTTCCTTTTTTGTCCGTTTGGAAGATTTCAGGAAACCTGAAACCAAACTGTAAGAATGGTTGGCTGTGTGAATATTTTTTTTTTTTTTTTTTTTAAGGTGTGTGCATTTGTTTTCCCACTTCAAACTGTCTTGAAAGTTTCCATTTTCTTGGTAAATGCACTCAATGAGTTAAGCTCTCTTGAGTAGCTTATCTTTTTTTGGTTTTTTTTTACCTTACTACTGTAGCCTGTTGTCACAACCTCTTCAGATTGGATTGTCGGATCTTCTCAGGTTCCAAGTCTGCCTGAAACTTCAAGGATCCTTTTTTAATAGGATGAGGAAAACTGATTTTCAAGATGAAGCAGCAGAAGAGCATTTTTTAACTAACTCTGAGTAGTCCTCATGCCAAAAGACAATTCCAAAAAGCATGCTCAGGTGGCAGCCAGTGACTAAAGGGGGTTGTTTGTTGATTGAGGTTGGACATTCGTTTCTGTAGTCTACCAAGTTTACAAATGACTGCTTTTTCTCAGGCTGAGTAGAGGACAAAGGTCTTGCTTTTATCCTTGAAAATCTTAGTAATGCTTCCTTGGAGGTTTAGTTTGTCCCTTTTCTAAGTAATAGCATTTAACGGTTCATTTTGTCTTGTCTTTTGTCTTCTAAATTTCCGTATCTTTGGTAGAGATGTGTATCTGCTATTTCTACATGGGGATTTCATTAAGCAGTCCTCCAACTTGATAACTGCTTAGACCTTTTGACAGAAAAGATATCTGGGGCTGGAAAAATACAAAAATACCAACATTACGATTTATTAGTACCATAGATTTTTGGTTTCAGTCTTGTAAAACGAAGTTGGAAGAAAATCATACTTCTCAATGGAGTTTTTGTAGCAGGAACACTTTGTGAAGAGTACTAGCATTCTGACAACTTCACTGATAACAAGTAATTGCTTAAAAGGTAGTTCAGGATTCCTTAAAGAGAATGCCTCTGTCTTAACGGTCTGACTTCAATCCCGAGCAACCAAACCTGCTGACTCCAAAGTCAGTTGTCTCTAGTTGCAGCATCAGACAACAGTGTAAAAGAAACTGAAAGCCTCCAGAGAATTACATGCCTCCAAACATCCAGTCTAATGTCCACCCTTAACCTAGGTACAATATTAGCTGAACTGAGTTTCCACATAAAAATACGTATGTATGTGCCAGTACACTGGGTAGCAACTGTACAAAACCATTATTTAATATTTTTTACTTGCACAGACCAAGCCAGCAAAAACCACAGTAATTGACCTGTATGTGTTACAAAGACACTGCACGTTAGTCCTTACATAAACGACTGGTTTTTTACAGAAGTCAGTAAAAATGCAGCATATCCACAGCAGGTCTGTACATACTACTGCTCTTTGAATGTATGACTAGAGATAAGCTTCATAATCTCATCCTTTGCCTGTGAATTTAGGGCTTGGTGATTGCTATAGGAGGTCTAGTTCACAACCCTTTTTTTTTTTATTCTGAACTCCCTTTAAGTGAGGTACAGGCCCTTCTATAGTGACCTTAAACTTCTAGAAAATACTTGCCCTGTAGCACCATTGCTGAGATGACAAATTGAAAAGTATTGCCTTGCTGCTTACCTCACTGGGTAATGTTTCAGGATTTTAGTAACAGTCTGAAGCCTGCAGTGCCTCAAATTCTGGAACTGGGAAGTGAATTCGAGCCTGTCAAAAAGCACATGATGAGGAGTCACACTTGGAGAAGGAAAAGAAAAGTTTATGTGGTGCACTTTTAACAATCTTGTTAACTGTTGTATATAGAGTTTATCTGAAATTCAAAGCTAAGTAATTTAATTTTTTCTTAATTAGTATAGTGCTGTCCTGCAGTCAGTTTACCAAATATTCCTTGCTCCATCCATCCCTTGGCAACTCAGAAACAGAATGCAATAGATAGAGAATTAGCAGGTAGCCCCTGAAGGAGAAATGCTTAGTGGATGCTTCCAAGTTCTCAATCCATGTATCTTTTGAGAGCTAGTTGTGTAGTCGTTCATGTAATTCCTTCCTAGCTGAAGAACAGGGGGACTTCCTGTTCTTGGGCAAGTCTGCTCATGATATAAAGCAAGAAATATTTAAACACAAATGGGAATGTAGTTGACAATATTTGAATGAATGACAGGATCTTGATGTAATAACGTGCCTCTTTCTAGATTTGAATCTGGGAGGTAGGCAGGACATTCTGTATGGTTTGTAGTCACTTTCTAGCTAGTCCTGTAGAGTTTTCTACTTGCATTGACTCAAGATGGAAAAAATAGACTGGGAGGGAGAAGAGGTGAGGTACGGTAATCACTGTTAAGGAAACAGAAAATTGAACAAGCAGTTGGCATTGATAACCTTTTGCCTTAGGTGGTCATCTTAGAAGAGGAGCAGGCAGTATGTGAAACTCGTGTACTGCAACACTGGGGTTTAACAACTCTTTGTCAGAAAGATCTCCAAGGTGTTTGGGGATGGGGTAGGACAGGAGGTGTTTTTCCAGTGTTTGGATATCTATAGTAGGCTTGTTTTATATTTTACTAGTAAGTGTTTCTTCAGTACAAGTGCATTCAATCTTGGTAATGTGAAGTTGAGAATTTCATTTGCTTCCAATTATCTTTCCTCCCATATTTCTGTCAGCCTTTCAAGAATGAAGGCGTTACTAAAGAGGATGTTATATAAAAATGGCTTCTTAATAACTTCCGTAACTTTCACTCTTGAAACATCATTTATTCATTGTTGCTGGTGTTGGAATCATTGCTTTGCTTTATTTTGCAGATGTGCTATTACATTATGAAGTGTGTATGTAAATGCAGCTTTTACTATATAACACAGAACAGTTTTCATTTAGAACATTTGTTTTATATAGAGGCTAATGCAGTAAATATTTCCTGCAAATGAGGAAAAGATTTCTGTGTAAATCTACTACCATACTATGTAATGAAGTTGGAGATACACTCTAAGGATGTAATTAAATTTAATTTGCTGTTAGTGTAATGATAGACGGTCTGCTATGTGAGACTAATACTGTTGTAGTTCATTCCTGACTGTTGTAACTTCTAACAGTTTCAGTTGGTGGTGGTTTGGGAGTTTATTTTGGTAGAGGAAAATAGGCTCTCCTTCAAAAAGAGCAAAAGCTGTCTCAGAAATACCTGCTGGGAATACTGAAAATCTGAAGCTTGCAAATACCACAAGTACTGCTCCTCTTGTGAGTACTTTGGCAGTTATCCTGAGGAGAAGAACACTTGCCATGGTGAACTAGTTCAGTTCCCCCAGGAGTATTATTTGCCTAGATGTTAGTCTCTAAACCCATGCTCAGATACTGTGCTGGCCCACTCGCAGATTGCTTTTCCAAGCAGTTTTTCGGTACCCAGATACAAATGAGGAAGCTTGAGGAGATGAACACTTGACTGTGTGAACTTAGGCAAAAGTTTGCCCAGAAGGTGAATTTGTGCACCAAAGGGCTTTCCTTTTAAAGCAGTTACCATAAGGGATAAGACCATAAAGCACGAACACAGGCGGTGTGGTTTTTAATAAGAGGAGTTTATTGGACTTCTTAAGACAGTATTGAATTTATTCATATTTAGCCTCATTGCCATAAGCAAACAAACAAAACCCCCCGAAACAGCTCTAATGAGAGGCTAAGCTATGATACTGTTGCGGAGGTTTTTATTAGCACAATTTGTTCCTGGTTCTTAATTAAAGGAGCTAATTAGTTTAATTAAAGTTCTGAAAGTTTAATTACAGTGTTTTGCAATACGTATCAGATGTTTTCAAAGGGTAGATTCAGACTTGAGGTGCTTCCATTCTAAATTTCTGAGAACTAGCTATTCAACAGTAATATTAAAAAAAGGTAATTTTTTTTTTTAATTTTAAAAGATGCTTTAATTCTAGGCAACTTTAACTTGAGCTTTATAGCCTAAATACTATCTTTTCCACATATTTTAGTTTTTTTTATTCTGAATTGAATCATGAACCTTTTATCTTTATGCATAAACTGTCAATGAACTGGAAAATTTTGGATTTTTTTTTGGTAGTTGTGTATTGGAGCTTATGATTTTTATTTATTGTCTTTTATAGCACTCTTTCAGCCAGTAGCTGTAGGCTCTCGAGAATTTGAGGATATTGTGAAGATTCTACATTCATCTTACTTGGAACCAAGTTCAGTGTCCAATTTTAATTACAAGAGAGCCAGCTTAGTCCATAACGAACTGTTGGAAAAGGAAGTGAGTATATTTGTGTCTTCTCTTTATGAATAAGTTACAAGTCAAATGGCATTTAATGTGTTTTTTCTGAGTCTAGATGCAAAGACCTGGAGGTTATATTCTACTTATGTGTTTGATATTTAATTGCGAACTCATATCCCCAAAAATATAAGCAGCTATTTTTCAGGCAGGTTTATTACTGCAAAGACGCAAAATCCTGCCTGCCAGGTACTCAAAAAAGACTAAAATAAGAATTTTTATTTAGCACCACTTTTCTCTGTACATTTTTAGTTTTCAAAAAATTACCCCCCCCCCCTTTTTTTTTTTGGTGTGTTTTTTTGGGTTTTTCGTATTTTTAATAACCTGGAACAATGTTACAGTGTCTTACTTGAAAGTCCTGATGCTTCTTGTGAAACTTAAAATATTTTTCTCTTACTAAGTTTACATAGTTTCTGTAATTTTGATGTTCTCCAAGAAGTACCTAAAAGCTCTGATTACTTGGAACTAGTAAGTGGAACAGCTTGTTTGAAGCACTTTTGCTGTACCTTTTCTGGTGTCTCTTAAATCGAACCTTGGCTTTCTTTTGTAACTCTGAAATAAGTTCTCAGTCAAAGTGCCAAAAAAGCTTCACATACGGAGTAATAGAAAATATAATTTGTTTGCTGTAGTTGTTATCCTTAAACTATAAGGTAAACTCTGAAGCTTTTTTTTTTCCTGCTGCTGTAATATTTATGATTCATAGTTATAGCTAAGGAATACTGCAGCTAATGAAGACCACCTCAGTAGCAGTGATGTGCAACTGCAAAAGTACATGCAAATGTAAGAGATAATGGTCTGTCTCCTAAAGTGAGAAAAAGGCTTATTTATAGAATTTTAAACATGATACAGAAGACATTGAGCCAGACATTTCTAGATAGTTATGCTACGAAGATAACATTAAAACATTACTGTTTGTTTGAAGAGTGTCTCTTCCATTAAAAAAAACCAACCCAAACAAAACAACCAACCAACCAAAAAACTCAAAGTCAGTCTTTGGGCAGACAAAGCTTATGATGTTTCCCACAGGTATGATGTTTTTGAAATGTAATTTTAGCTTACTGTAGTCTCATTCAGCTTACCTCGATTACTTCTGTGCATTTGAATCTTCCAATGTACACGGGGCCTTAAAACAGTGACACTGGAATGTGACAGCAGTACTGTGTCTGCTGCGTGGTAAGAACTTTCTGTAATAATAGTTCACAGAAAAACGCAGAGAGCTGAAGTTTGATGGTCGTCTAGAAAAAGAGCTGTCTGAATCTTACACCTTTCTGATGGTTGATCGACCTCAGGTAAGAAAAAAAAGCAGCATATAAATTACTTTCTCTTTTTCAATTAAGAGTTTTTTTAATTTTTTAAACTGGGTGTTTTTATTGACAGACTTACTAGTGCTTATTTTTGCAAGTTTCAGCACTGGAAGTTGTAGAAGAATGGGATAGAGATATGAAATTATGTCACCTTTTAAGTCCTTTATTTGGTATTTAAGGTGCTCCATTTGTATGTTCTCTGTTTTATAAATAAAGAGGGAGACTTTTTGGTTGGCATGTGGGGTTTGTGGCATTGGGTTTATATTTGGGTTTTTTTAATTGAAAAGGAATGTTGCTTGTTTTCATTGCAGTTGGGTTTTGGTGGGTTTTTTTGGTTTGGTTTTTTTTTTCATTAAGAAGAGGTTACCTTAAGGAGAAGGTAACCTGTAGTATGAGAAAATGGACCTTGTCTTTCGTGTGTCTGCTTTGATCATGTTTTTAATGAAAGCGATGGAAATAGAATTTCTGTGCTTTTTCTGCACAGTGTGTTTAAGGTGTAGGGGGCTGGTTTTTTAAGGTGCAGTTGAGTCACTGTATCTGCTTCACACTGAGTGCTTGACTTGCACAGTTTAACAGTTTCTGTAGCAGTTCAGACTAGTCTTAACCTCTGGGTGGTTTTGTAAGAGTGTTTTGGGGGGTTATTTTGGGGTGTATTTTCTTAGATCAGTCACAATTCTGCAATTGTTGTTTCTCACTGTTGTGTTCCTATCCTGGCTTTCCTGTTACACTTAAAAAAAATGTCTGTTCTCTTCAGATCCAAAGCATATGTGAAAAGGGGCTGCAGGTGGGCCACTCCAAAATAACAATTCTCGGCAGCCCTTCCATGGGTAACTATCTTTTGATTATATGTGCTGATATTATTCAGTATGATTGGCAGATAATGTGATGCAGTTGTGTAAACTTTCAGTCCTTTTTCTATCTCTTGCTGCAGGAACATCACAGCTAGGTATTTTTAGCAAAGTAGATTGACACGACAATGTTATTTCATAACTCTGTTTTTGCCTAGTTCCTTTCCCAAAGGGAAGAGCTAATTCTTACTTTGGCTTAAGACAAACCAATATATCCCAGTGTTCTAATATATTCCCACTAAAGCTGGGAAGCCAAAGAACTAATGCAGTCTATAGCTGTGTTTCTCTGTGTTTGTACAGATATATAGGCATGGATATGCATTCAGACATACCTAATGGAAATAATAGTGCAGCTTAGTATTGATGTAGATAGAACTAAAGTTCTTGAATCCTCAAATCCAGTAAGAGCACAGATAAATTGGAGACTTGGAAGAGTCCCATGGTGTTAAGAGATTTGAAAGTGCAAGATGCCAAGTTCCATTTGCAAAACTTTTCTAATAGAAAATCAAGAAATCATTTTGTCCTCCTCTGTAAGAGTAACATGCTACAGAGGTCACAACATGAATGTTGAAAGCAGAACAGACGCAAGGAGGGGTCGAGCAAAGATGTATGAGCATATAGGGTTTTTACTGTTTCAGCGGGTAAGGGTTCTGGGGCAATTCCACAAAGCAGTTAAATACACACTTGGAATGAGAGGAACCTGAGCAAAATGGATGCTCTTCTGAATACCTGAGTAGAGTTAACACTTATTTGATCTGAGGTAATCATCTGGATCAACAAATGACAGTGTGTTTGAGGCCTTAAAGTCTATGAAATTATTGTTGAAGTGTTGAAAAGCAAGAAATTATTTTACCTTTCCATTTGAGCGTCAGTTCACGGTTCCAAAGCAGTGTATTTTTGTTAATGACGTACGATGAAAGATCGCTGAAGATAGCAGTGTTTTTCTGCTTATGGCCACATTGTGAAATGGGACCTCACCTGTTAAACAAAACGAAACACCTGAAAGAAGTATCCATATAGTCTTTGGTCAGGGCTTGTCCTCTTGGTCACAACACTTTCAGTAATGTGTCTGTGCTCCTTTCAAACCGAGCTAGTGTCCATATTCTGCTGTGGTGTTTCATGCTGCAGTTTGTGCAAGTAAACATTTATTCTGCTGCTGTAAAGTTGTAAATTGTCCTTACCCTTTCTCTGATCATATTGCAAAAAGATTATTGTATCTTTATTGCTTGGTATACATTGAGTTTTAATCCCATATAATGCTTCTTAAATTTCTAATAATGTTTCAATATTCAGCATAATGTGTGTTTGGTTTTTTTTAATACTCCTTTCAGGTGTATATATCTCCAGGTATGCTGATTTATTGCAACCTAATCCTCTAGAAGCTGGAGCAACTGGGGATGTGATTGTTTTTAAAATAATAAAGGTAAATTTATATTGCTTATTCTTGAAGGATTATATTGGTTACTGATAAAATATGTTTTTAACCTAACTTACTCAAGTTCCAGTTACACAATTACCTGCTTATAAAGAGACTAGGACCCTACCAGGTTTAAAATCTGTGTTGACCTTGATCTTAAATAAAGCATAATAGACTTTTTAAAGGCAATAATGTCTTGATTTCTTTGAAAGTATGGAAATGATGTAATCGTATAAATGGCTTTTTTAATGGCCCGTTTTTATTTCACTGCTCTTACTTCCTTTGGTACTTGAAACAGTTTGCCAGTTTTCAGGAAAAAGCTTATGCTTACAATTCTTCTGCTTTATTACAGGGAAAAATGAAAAGCATATATGACCACATTGGTATGAAAGCAATGGAATCAACAGTAAAGAGTGCGTTAGATCCAACACCGAAGCATGAGTGTCATGTTTCAAAGAATGCAAATAAAGTAACATCCTTGTTGGCTTATCGAGCCTATGAACTTACTCAGGTATAGGAAAGTTGAGCATGTGTTAACTTCTTATGTAAGAACTTCATAGACTGAACTTTGGAAGTGATGGAGATAAAAGCAATGAAGATATAACAGATACTGAGCATGTCCTGTAAAGCTGCAGTCTGTGTGTGTTCAGCAGTAGCCCACAGGTGCCTGTATTAGAAATGACAGAGCAACATGTCAGCCTCTCCTGTTTCCTTTATATATATGCTGACCTGGTGGAGGAAATCTTCAGATTAGAATGTAGGTGGAACAGGAAGCAGCTAGGGAATGTACATGGAGACTGGAATGTAGGCTGGGGAGGAGAGGAGATAATATGTGGAGTTAAAGTGTAAAAGTAGGATGGCTTAGTGGGCATTATATGAGACTCCTAAAAGGGGAAACATTGGCTAGGAAAGAATTTATTCTTCTTTTCCTCCTTTTGTTTCCCTTGGAAAATTCTCAGGTTTGAAGATTGTGAGGGAGGAGAGAATGGAAGCAGTTCCAAGCATCTCTGTTTCTCCAGCTGTTCCATCTCTGTTACTGCAGTAATCTGTTGCAGTCAGATTGTTCCATCAAGTCCATAGATTTCAGGATACTTACTTGAAAACATTCTCTTCAGTCTTTTTCTGACTTCTGTAACTCAGAGCTGGGCACTCAATCAGATGGCTAGAAAGTGAATGCACATTTTAATTTCTCATTACAATTAAAATTTTTCTTAAACATTAGAATTTTGTGACTGAACTAAGGATAGACTCTGAAACTCACAGCAATATTTACTTTCCTCAGTGAATTTTTTTTTTTAATTGTCTCTTATCAAGAATATACTTTCAAATAAACGTTGTGGAATTACGTTCTCATTATTGATTAGCTCCTGAAGTAGTGTCTATCTTGTCCGTGTTTGATAAAGGGGGAAGGAGAAGGTGAAGAAGTTACCTTAATTGATTGTTTTATAAAGTATATATGAGAATGTCATTTAAAGGCTTCCTTATTTTAGGTATCA
Organism: Actenoides hombroni; assembly: GCA_024336885.1. Taxonomy (NCBI): domain Eukaryota; kingdom Metazoa; phylum Chordata; class Aves; order Coraciiformes; family Alcedinidae; genus Actenoides; species Actenoides hombroni. The sequence continues at coordinate 2,338,564 of WUAM01000389.1, read as the reverse complement.
GCTTTTGAAGAAATAGGTTGTTCGTAAAAGGAACATAAATGTGATTTATTGTAGTAGCTTATAACTCATTTTATATACCGGTTAAATTTTAGCATAATGGGTTTCAAACACCCTCTTTGTTTATTGAAATAATTAATTATGAGGTATATTTTGTAAGCTATTCCTGTGAAACAGAGCAGACCTTTCAGTGAAGAAAGATCATGGATTGTTAGTATATTTGCAAAATAGGGTTTACCAGACTTTACCTACCATGGTGTTCACTTCTTTTCTAGTACTACTTTTATGAATATGGCTTTGATGAGATCAGGCGAAGACCAAGGCACGTTTGTCCTTACGCTGTCGTTTCATTTACTTACAAAGATGAAATGGTGCAAGCACCAAAATTCCTGCCGCCATCAAGGTAAGCTGTGAAATGCTTCTCCATGCAGCACAAAGAATTCATAGCTCTTGGCTTAGAATTGATTTAGATAAGCAGTGTTGAAATGGATGGACATGTCACAGGGACTTAGCATAACAAATACCTTCGATGTAAACCACAAGATGACAGAACTGGTTTTACGTAGCAGTCTGGCCCCTGTAGGAAGCAGTTTTGCTTCTCTTTTCACAAAGTCACCCTCTGCCTAAGTGGAATCCATGTATAATGTGGTTTTTTTGCTTAACTGAGGAAATTCACAGGTGTAAAAATATTCACAGCATTGTCTTACTATCTTGCTTACTATTCTAAAAAAATACTTTGTATACTTTGCCACTGAACTTCACTCTGATATTGTCTTAATGCTTGTGGAGAGAATATCTGTAAATGGGCAGTTGATTATAGATACTGTATGATACCTGTGCTGATAGGAAGGTGTCTGGATGTTGGGATTGTACTGTAGTTATCAAGATATCTGAGATACCAGAAGATGCTACAGCAGTGATAGCTTGAGGTTAGAGAGCAAATTCTCAGTGTTGCTATTTTGTTAGACTGATAAAGTATCCTTGATGGAAAATTTATTAGCCAGAAGTTTATTTCAACTGAGTCATTCTGTCTTTTTTCTTTTTGTTAGATCAAACAGCTTCAACACAGATAGAAGTACAGGTAGGAATGAATTGGAATTTATTGCTTTTATGATATAGACATGGGAGGTTTTGGACTTTTTTTCCCCTGTGTGGTTTTATTTGTCTTACATTGACTGTTTACCTGAGTTTTATTCTGTACCATACTGATTGCAGGCTTCTCTTCCTAATATTGTGTGATCAGACAGACACCTTAGACAGATGCCTTAATTTGCATCTTCTTTTTCCAGAAACAAACAGAAGTCAACAAAATCAAAAGTCTTTTTTCCCCTTCTTTTCTACTTAGAGCATAGTAAAAATTTACCCTCTGTTCCTGAATGTTCTGTTGTCACGGTTTAGGGTCAGGGCAGCCCACTAGACCTATAAGAGACGCTCGCTGTTAACCTCCCTCCCCAAAGGGGAAGAGAAAGGGAGTAAGGGAGAGAGACTTACCGACTGGAAAAGGAAACCAGAACAGCTTTAACTAAAACGAAAATAATAATAATAAACCCAGAATATATACAAATATATACAAACCCAGTATTGAACCCAACCCCCCTGATGGCAATTACATCACTGTCACCACTGATGCTGTAGAGCGGGCACCAGGAAAGTCCCAGACTGGGCTCAGCGACAGATGGAACTGTGTTCAGGAGCTGGACTCTGGTACTGGGCTCAGGAACACACAGATAGGGATTGCAGGCAGAACGGACACAGTCCTCAGATGCCAGCCATTGAAGAAGCGAGGAAGAAGATGGAAGAGTAGCCAAGCCAAGCCAAAGCCCAACCCTCATGGTCCCTCAGCTTTATACCGATTATACTGTGTATGGGCTGGAGTACCTTGGTGGTCAGTTCAGGGTCACCTGTCCTGTCCGCTCCTCCCTGCAGGTGCAGCCTTTCACTTTGCTGCACCCCCCAGTGTGGTACACA
>WUAM01000389.1:2277116-2328586 GCA_024336885.1 Actenoides hombroni | reverse complement strand
GTGTGACCTGCTCTAGGTGATCCTGCTCTGGCAGGGGGGTTGGACTGGATGATCTTTCAAGGTCCCTTCCAACCCCTAACATTCTGTGATTCTAAGTCATGGAGCAGGAAAGAGTTCATCCTACCTGTAATCTCTGTCTGTTTTGCTTCTAACCCTCTGGAATGCAAGGTGGAATGGGTTTGTTCAAGGGCTTAATATTCGCTGCAGGCAGTTCCTCAGTAATGCCAATGTCTTATGGCTTTAGTGACCTGTCAAAACAACAGCCTGAACCAGGCTAAGGAACAGTTTTCCTCATTCGCACTCCCACTGCCCCCCTGTCGCTGTTACTGGCAGCGGAGAGATGCAGCAGCACTCAGCAAGAGAGAGTGAGCATTTATTAATTTATAACCCCATTTTATATACCCCAGCCCCACAGGGCGATTGGTCAGTGATCACCCATCTCCTAGGGTGACTGGCTAAAGTCCTACAATACCCATTTCAAAATATTTTTCCAATGTACCATAAACAGAACTTAGCAAAACACCAGGTGTTGGTTCAGCTTACAAAAACCATCCTACTGTTGTTCATAACTTGTGTGAGAAAGGCAGGACTCTCACCGAATGTTGTGAGAAGCTGAGAAAATCCCTCTGCTAGCAGCTTTTCAACTTCCATACCCCCCCCCCCCACCGCCCTTTGCTTCCTTTCTTCCCTGTCCCACCCAACTTCTGTACTAGAAGGCATGTATTCAGGACTGCCTTCTTTACCTAATGATAGACCATCAGCAAAGACATCTCTCTCAGAAATTATCAAACAGGTAAATGAAATACGTAAGTACCTCAGGTAAACATTTCCAAGTTTGACTTGACTTCAGTAATGGCAAAATTGACAGTATGCTGGTGTACTTGGGTGCATTTTTACTGTCAGATGTTCAGAATGTAAAAGCTTAATAGCTACCACAAAAATAGAAATTTTGAGCTGAGGATTTTTACTTTCTTTTAGGAAGCAAGCACTGGAAGTGTAAGTAGTTTTGAAGACTACAGTCCGTGTCCTAGTACACCTGTAGAACATGTTTATCGCAGGCAACATTCCAGCTCAAATAATACAGGAGAAGTTGGAATGCACTGGAAACTTATTCCAATTACAGGTAAGGTGTTGCTACAAATAGTGAATGAAAACATGTTCTGAAGGTTCGTATCTTTCATAGATTGCATTCTTGGGTCACATGTTGGTACACAAACATAGATATATAGCCTATGTATTTGTTTCTGATATTTAATTAATACAGAAATCTGCTGGATGAGGACATATGCTAGTGGAGAATATTGCTTTGGGTACACACTGAGATAATTCAGAAATTTGAATGCTTGAGTATTTATCTGGTGAGGTACATAACTGCTTTGAATTCAGTGTTTGAACTTGCCAAGTTCTGCTGAAATATTAGATGGACGGATAATTTCAACTAGTAATTGAGAAAAGAAATGAAAAATGTATTCTGCTTTTAGCAAGTAGTCGACTTACTGCATCAGCCTCTTCTACCCAAAGTGCTTTGAAGTCTTTGTGCTTATCTCAACTTTTACATCTTAAATAATCTTACAGAAGAAACTTCTTCTACTCCTTGATAAGTCATCTGTGTCAAGTCTTGGGAGAGCATAAATGCATGGATTTCAAGGATGTAAAAACTGGGCTGTAGGAATAGTCATCAAGAGCTCCAAATTCAAGACTACAAATCAAGTTCCCAAGAAAATTTGTTAAGTGCATTCTTTGAGTACAAACGTACTTATTTTTGATTGTGTTCCAGGAATGCTGGAGTCTGTCTCTTGGACGCTTCTATTGTCCACACAGTTGTGTAGTTCAGAAGCTCTTTCTTTTTTTGGCTGAGAAGAGACAAGGGCAGGGGAAACAGGTTTCCTTTGAAGTATTCATAGGCCTTTCAACCAGATGACAGGGTAATTCTGGATAATGTTTTTTGCCCTTCCTTTAAGGCCAAACATCAAAAATTTGTTCTGTCATTTTGCTAAATTACGGAGTATAGAAATGGTGAAGTTGTTTAGATAGGACATCATTTCTTTTACTGCTGGAAGAAAAGGCAGCTGTGCATATAGATAAGGATATGGTTGCTGAGGTAACTAGTGAAGTGGATGATTAAACATCTAAAAACTGTAACACAACATAGATGCTGGATGTGGGAGTTCATGCAAGGGTTTGTCAATTGACTGACACATTGCACAGTCACTTGTGAGACTACAGATCTCACTGGAAAAAAGTTTCTCTGAAGTCTGCTGAGAGGGAAGAGTGCCGTTCTCTAAAGACGAGATTGGCTTAAGAATCACTGAATTTCTTGAGATCCTACAAGGTCAGTTCTTCAAATTAGCTCTTGCTGCGGTAACTATTGATTAGCTCTGCAGTATGATCATGTAAAAGCTGCAGTATAAATAACAAGAAACTCTACAATGTGAACTGCTGCTGTCCCTCAGGAGGGGCAGGAAGAGTTCAAGAGGATCGTAAGAACATGAAGATAAACAGGTGAGAAGAGTGGGTGGGACACATTGCATAAGTTATTGTGGCCTGTACTACTGAGCAGCTCTTACTCTCACCTGGTATTGAATTTTCATCAGAAAAGTAGATCAGTAATACACTGTTCAGCAAGAGCACTCATTTTAATGAAATACATTAAGAAGACTATAGGAGAGTCAAAAGAGCCTTTAAGGTTTTGGGCCACTGGCACTCAATTTTTACTGCATGTATCTTGCTGTGTAGTGTTATCTAGAGGGCTTTGAATTTTTATTCTAGGGAATTAAGATCAATTCAGTAATAGAATTTAAAGGAAGCTTTGTTCTTTTCTGAAACTGATTGCTTTCTACATTTGATGGCTTCTCTGTGTCTCTCATTTCAGTAGCAAGGAGCTATAGAAAGGAATTCAGAGAACATCGATCTTTGATCTCTGCACAATTGCTAGAAGGCAAACTAGCAATCTTGGTTTTTTCTTTTTAAACAAGAACGTGTTTTACTTTTGATACAGAGATCATGTTTAGCTAAACTTAAAGAACTTAACTCTTCATAGGTTGTGACTTGATGATTGGGAGGTGTGTCTTACTTCTTCCCTGACATCAAAAAATGTTGGCAGAGGTAGTTGTTCATAGGTCCTCAACTTGTCTGGACTGCTTCTGCATCATGTTACTGTTCATTTCTTTGTGATTACATAATCTAAACTTATGACAGTGGTCAGCAAACTCGAGTCTTACTTTTGAAAGGTAATGTGGGCACGTGTATTTTAACAAACCCATCCTAACTCAGTTCTGGTTTGGATTTGAGACTCTTCTTTGGCTTTAGAAATGAAGTGTAAAAATGGTTGGTTCTTGCTTATACTTCCATCTCTTGTAAGAGAAGATTAATGCATTCTTGATTAAAGACATTCTTAAAAGTGATAGCTTTTGGTGACATTACCTCAAGATATAAAGAAATAGAATGTTTTAGGCTTTCTTTGTCAGGTGGTGTTCGTATTTCTGATTTCAAAATCCACCTTAGAATTCTCTTTCTGGAGTCACTGTGGAGGGACCTCTGTTAAGCAGTGAAGAGTTTGACTCTTAACCTGCAAGGATAACTACTTCAGCAGCTCTTAAACACTTCTTCTAAGATTGTTTTTGGGGCAGTTCTTGGTTTGGTTTCTTTGACATCAGTCACAGCGTTTACCAACAAAGAGTATGTTTGAAATCATAAATCATACTTCAGTAGTTGTTGAAGTGTTTGCTTGTTTGTTGTTGTTTGCTCATGCATTTGTTTTTTGTGAAGACTTGTGACCCAATGGTGTAGATCAGTGAAGGATGCCACCTTCAGAGAAATTTATTTAAATAAGGGTAACTTCAGTGTAAATCATTCTTTTATATATTTATTTTTTAATCCTATATGTTGTTTGTTTGGTTTTTATGTTAGAAAATACTTTAGATTTCATATTCAGCAGTGTATCTTTCTGTTCAAATTCTGCTAAACTTTTTTTAATAAAGACCTTTAGTAAAAATAAAGACTTCTTTTTTAAGAAGTTTCTTTCTTTCTGGAAGACTTCAAGTAGTAACTTCTGAAGAATAACCTTATCGGTTCTTAATCATACATATCTAGAAAACTTTTTTCCTAATATAACTGTTACAGAAACTTTCCATCAAATCAGGATGAGTGGATTGTATATTAAATTTTTTTCTATTGCTTTAGGATTTAGTATTTTACCGGTACTGGGGGTGCAAACAGGAGAGCCACAGAACAAAATTTGATTGCTAAAAATTGGTATGCAACTGATTAGCTGTATTAAAATGTACAAGTTATAAAAATAGCCCCCAAATTGAAAGCCACAGTCTAGCTTTTAATCATCTTGCTAAAACTTGCTTGTAGTACAGTATTTTTTGATAAGTCAGGTAGCTCTTAAGCGTTGAGCAGCTGAAAAAGAATGAGATACAGAACATATTAAGTATCTGTGTATTTCAAACGAGCTTAAAGCAAGTTTACTCCCTTAACTTTCTAACTCAGTACTGAATTCTTCAGTTTTTTAACATAAATAAACTTGTGCATGCAAAAGGTGTAGATCAGCCCTGGAGGTGTAGGGCAACAGAAAAAATGTTCAAATAAAATTGAATGGAACTCATTTGATAACCTGGTTTGTATCTGCCTTTAGTGCTTTTAAAGAAAAACAGAAATTTGGCTTGACTCAAAGGATGAAGAAATAAACATATAGTTTCATTGATAAGGAAAACAGTGGGAAAAAACATTTCTGGTTTCTCCTTACAACTCTAGTGCTATTAAAGTAACTGTGAGGTGATACTGTCACCTTGAAAAAGGGATCATATTAGTGGCAGATGTTTTCCTTTTAGATCTGGATGGACAGGATCAAATTAGGGTCCGAATAAGACTTTTAACTGGCTACAAAACCAAGTGCATTCCAAGAGAGCACTAACGTTCAGAAAGAGTCTGTACTATTTTGGTTATTGCTTCTGTTCCAGAAATCTCTTTTTGTGCTCAGAACTGTATTAACTTTAACAATAATACAAAACTTAAATTTAACAACTAAAAAACCCTTAAAATCAACAAATAAAACCTCCCTTGAAGTATTTATGGAACAGACACATACAGGTATTTCAGTATCTATCTGACATATCCGTGCGTAAATCTGTCATTAATCGCAACTGTTAAATTTGATTTAAAACCAAACCATAGTTTTGAATGTGGATGGTGACAAAACAGAGCACTGCCGAGGTTTGGATTATGAGAGGCTTTCAGCACTTCTTGCAGCATAACTAATTTTGCATATCAGTAATTACCAAAAGACCGAGGTCTTTTTAAGTGAAAAAGCTTCTGTTAGACATGCAGCTTGCAGTTTGCAGTCTGACTCCACAAGGTACTGTGTGGCTATAATAAGCTTTTTGAAAGTCTGAGGATTAAAAGCTAGTAGCAAATGAAAATACTGGAATAATTTGTCACTCTGCTTGTTTTCTAATTTGTTTTGTTTTGTAATTAAGGCAGTTCTTGTTACACTTAATCAGATGTCATCTCGGGGAATATTACTTGTGTTAATGCTTTTTGGGCAAGCTTTGCTTTTACTGTTTTACCATCTTAGGAGCTATTCAATCTTCTGTGTTTCAGTACCTCAGCAGACAGGAACACTTGAGTCTTTGGATTTAAATTGGTTGGCGGTGGGGGGAGGCACAACAGTAATGCTGTTTTCAGACTATCTTTTGGAGGTTTTAGTGTATCAATTGTGTGACTTTCAAACACGAGATGATGATATTAACTCTTCCCATATAGGTCTGAAATCACCAGAAGAACCACTGGTGTATTTGCCGCCGAAGGATGCCTTTCCTAACGACCCCCGGGTAATAAGTAGACAGCGAAGTTCTGATTATCAGTTTCCATACTCTCCATTTTCAGACGCACAAAGGGGGACAGCAGAAGATGGACTTTATACAAGACAAGCAGAGAAACTTGAAGATCAGTGTGGGCTAGCAGATCACTCATTTACAACTAAGCATTCCATTAGTGCAGTAATAGAGGCCACAGTATTAGAAGAATATAATCTATTTGCCAGAAAGATTCAAGAAATTTTGCAGCAAAAGAATATCGCCTATGTTAGTGGTATGTCCACACCAGTCTTCTCTGCCCGAGAGAGGATAATGAGACTTTCTGAATACATCTGTTTACAGGCATCAGAGGTTTCTGTCCAAGAATACATAGAGACACTGAGTGGAAAGTTGAATAGCGTTATTTTGTCGTCTTCATGCATTAGGCACACTCCACCCATTTATTCTAGTCCTGAATCAGCAGACGTGTTCAGTAACACGGCACTGAACCCTCCACCTGACACCTTACCTGTTGGCAGGGACTCTGACACAGCGTTGCTGTCGGAGCCGTTGTGTAATAAAGTGGTGGAAGATCTGGATTCCAGTGAGCAGCATTTATCAAGCTTACATTTAGCGAAGGAGGAAATAGATGATGTGAATGCTAAAACAGAGGATATGTTGACATCTGATCAGACCTCTTCCAGTGGTGATCTAACGGAACCACCAGAAAAGGCACAGAAATCCCCAGAAAACTTAAACATTTCAACCCAACCAGCCTTTTCTGATTTCATAAGCCAGTTAAAACCTGAAGTATTCAACAGTTTGGTCAAAATTATTAAAGACGTACAGAAAAACACTGTGAAATTCTATATTCATGAAGAGGAGGAAAGCATTCTCTGCAAAGAAATCAAGGTAAGTATGTTGCAGTTCAGCCTCTCTGTAGTGTTAAAATGCACGCCTTTCAAGTCAGAATGTATAAAACTGGACTTGCAAACAGAAGGTAGTCTGAAATTTGTTTCAGAAAGGTTGAATTGTGAAAGTGAATTGTGAAAGTAGGCTGTCCTGTCCCATTTCTCATTTGAGCTTCTGAGGTAGCCTTGCTTATATTTAGCTTTTACGTCAGTCTCTTACAGTTGGAAAGCAGAACAGGCTGTAGTTTGGTTCTTTTGAAGATACTGCTGGGGGAGGGTAGCCTTATGGAAAAAAAGGTGATGGGGCAAAAAATGTGCTAGCTTACCATTTTAGAAAGAATATATGAAAAGTCGGGATGTGTGGGTTTGGGTTTTTTTTTGCCTTCCCTGACAGTTAATAGTACAAGTAACTTCTGGAGATTACTGTTCCTCTGTATTTAAATGTATAAGATGAAAGTTGAAAGTGGAATAATAAAAAGTTCTCGCTTTACTTGAAAACTCATGCTTTTTGATAGACTGTCAGCTGGCCATGTACGTGTGATTCTGTAAGGTTCACTTTGTTGCAACTTATTTCTGTATTGCTGCATCCTTCTGATTAATGTATCAGAAAGACAGGGAAACCAGTCCCTCTGAGATTCATTTGAGTGGAAAACTTATTTGACATGGTCATCGTGTGGGGATTGTTTTGGCTGAACTACCTGTTCACGTTTTCTTCACCATCATCTCTTTCTGTGTTTTTAGGAATATCTTACCAAGTTAGGTAACACAGAGTGCCATCCAGAACAGTTCCTTAAAAGAAGAGCCACTTTAGATAAACTGTTGATAATTATCCAAAATGAAGACATCGCCAACCTCATCCATAAGGTATTTCACAGAAGTAAATGTGTACTGTAGAAAGCTATTGTTAAAACTTAGTGAGACCAAGCTCATTTTGAGCAAGGTTACTTTCACATAACAACACTGCATTTAAATGTTGTCCTGTGTTTCGCTGCCATTTGAAGAAACAAAATGGGTTGTGGTAAATACCTAGTCTTGTTCTATCACATACCCAAAACTTCTTCCACCTCCACCTATATGTTAATGCAGTTTTATTCTTAGTTAGAAAGTTGTACAGAGGCCTGAGTAGTTCTGCTTCTAGTTCTGTGCTGCTGTAACTGAGAGTGAAGGCAGCTGTCGGATGACCATAGGTATTTCTGGCGGCTGTGTCTGTGCTGGACAGAAAGTAAAATTTATTCCAAGCGCTCAACTTCCATTGTCTCATTGCTGTGATGTTTTTAAGAGAGCACCTCCTAAAACAAGAGGGGAAAAAAAATAATAAAATTCTTTGAAAGTGTGTTTTGAATTGATATTTGGTATTTGTAGGTAGAAAAGTTCTGTAGTTCCTTGGTTTTTTTGTATGATTGTTGCTATGCATCTCTGATTTATAACATTTTTAAACAGATACCTGGCTTAGTAACTTTGAAGAGGCTTTCTTGTGTCAGCTTTGCGGGTGTTGATAGTTTGGATGATGTGAAAAATCACACTTACAACGAATTGTTTGTGTCCGGTGGTTTTGTTGTGTCGGATGAATCTGTCCTTAATCCAGAGGCCGTCACTACAGGTAAGCGTGATGCTTTCTGAATATAACACAAGACAAAAAAACCCTGATGTGTTATTATATGGGCAAGATGTCCTACTTGTTGCAGTGAAGAATCTAGTCTTCTAATTTTCAAGTCTTCTGTCTAATTTTTGTGACTTTTTTTTTTTTTTCTTAGAACTGTAGCCACTTCAGTCTCTTTTACCTCAATGGCCTTTTTGGAGAACATGTTTCTGGGGAACATGTGAACTTGGAAAGCTTGTCTTTCTAAGTTTGTGTTGGAGTGTATAGTTATGTATATGGAACCTTTCATTTCTTACTACTCAAGTCTAGAAATAAGCTAGAAAAAATACCGAGAAACTGCACTTTATCTGAAATTGAACTGGTAATGAAATTAGCAGGTTTTTAAATAGGTATTTTAGCAAGGCAGACTGTGTATGACTGAATTCAGCTTTTACATAAGCAGATACCATTGTTAGGCATCTGACCTACAAAAAGCAGCTCAGTTCTGGAATACTGTTGTTGGCTAATCTCCTAGGAACAAAACCTAAAGTACAAGGCTAATGTCCATCGTTGTGTAACTATGCTTTGACGAGAACGGAAAGAAACTTATGTATATACTGAAGCAGTATTGTCAGTTCACATACCCACAAAATTTAACTTCTATTCAATATCTCCAAAACAGATAAACTAAAACAGTTCTTAAAGTTTCTGGAGGATCTCAATACCCCAGATGGGAAATGGCAGTGGAAAGTCCACTGCAAAATACAAAAAAAACTTAAAGAGCTGGGGAGGTAAGTAGTGTTCTTCAAATACCAGTTGTTAAAACACACCAGCTTTAATTATGCTCTCCAAAATCCAGTGAAGTAGAACTTAATTCTTATGTTTGTCTTCTGACTTAATTGTAATATTTAGACTGACCTTAAATCAAGTACCTTTCAAATGGTGCACTTCCTTTCCCCCTTACAGAATGAATACTAACGCCCTGAGTCTGTTGACCCTTCTGAATACCCATCAAAAGAAGCACTTGGTTGAGATTCTGTCTTACCATAACTGTGATTCTCAAACTCGAAATGCTCCGGAACTAGACTGTCTTATCAGGCTTCAGGCTCAAAACATACAGCAGAGACATGTTGTCTTCTTAACAGGTAAACCCCAAATTTATGAATACTTCTCTCCCTTTCCTGGTAATAGGTCCTAAGTATTAATGCAAAATCTCCTTTTGTCTATTTAGAAAAGAATCTCAAAACACTTTCAAATTACGTCGATAATGGAATAGTGGTGGCTACTGTTGATGACTTCATGCAAAATTTTAAAAGTCTCGTGGGGTATCACAACTCGGTGACTGAAGAAAACAGCCTTCCTCCCTCTGATGCTCACAAAAGACAATCAGGTAACACTAAACACACTTAACACTTTTTCTTCCCAATTAGATGTGTGGGGTGGAGGTCCGCGAGAGAGTATGCCCTTACTCTTGCAGTGAGCAGCACAGATGGCAAGGGAAACCCAACTCAGGCTACTCTTTTCTTTTTGTTGTGTTTTAATGATGGGGGACAAGCAGCTGGGATGGAGCACCCGAGGGGAGCTTACCTACAGAAATAGAGGCTAACGTGGTATTCAAGAAAGCAGACCTGTGCCAAAGTGGTGTTAACTGGCTGTTCTCAGTAAAAGGCTAAACTTGATAGTTTTTAGAAACTGTAAGAGAGGGACTGAGATGTCAGTAATTGTACTCCTTTAATTGTCTGATCAAATACTCACCTACTGTATAACTTTAGATGCTGTTTTGACATTAACCCCTTTGGAGCTGGGAGTTGGGATTTCCCAACACTAAACATGAACACAATGCGCAGAAGCTTTTAGCATCGGAGTAACTGGACACTCACCCAGCCAGGGGGTTAAGTGTGTGTGTTGAGTAAATGAACAAGAGTGACAGAAGACCAAGACTAAGTGATACTGGACTTGCAGACCTGAAGTGTAACACTGTGAGTAGTGTATAGCTTTTCTAACAGAAGTTTGTATTCCAATAGAATAGGACTTTCTCTTCTTTTTTAATGTAGTTCTTATAGAAAGCGATGAAAAGGATGAGGAGGACATGTCTCTGGATTCAGGGGATGAAACATCACAAATAGAAATCTGCAATGATGCCTCCAAGTATGATACTCATTTGGAAGCTTTGCAGACAGATGCCGAGGGCTCACATGGACTAGATGCAAAAGAAAGCTGCTTATCGGTTATGGAGTTATCTCCTGAAGCACAAATTAGCTTGATGGAAAAGACTTCTAAAATTGACTTGGAAGAGACACAACCAATTACTCCAGTTTCTACAACATGCTCTGCTGAAGGAGAAAAACACAATTCAGTTGAACAAACTCCTTTCAATAGCTTCCAAGTTTACAGTAGACAATTAAACATGTCCCATCAATTCAGTCACTTTAATGTACTCACTCATCAGACTTTTCTGGGAACAACATACCCAATTTCTTCTGCAAGTCAAAACCAAGAAGGGGGCAATTATTTTCTATCTGCTTACAGTCAGAGCATGGATACAGAAAAGTCATCATCGCCTGGTGGCTGGGATGTAAATTGTGATTCTTCCAGGCCATATTCAAAACAGAAATAAACTCACAAGTCTCTTTTTAAAAAGAAGTTGCTGTGGACTTTTCTGTTTCTAAAATGGTGGATTAACAATTTCTATTTTATCCTGGAACAAAATGTTTCTTGTCCTTTATCTCAAACGTTTTCTTGTCTTATTTAAATCCTGATGGCCTGTACCTGTTGGAAGCATCTGAAAATTGAAATAAATAAATATATTTTTTAACATTTACTGTACTTGAATTATCTTGTTTGTTGGCACTTTTAAGTTTCTACATTTGTATTTGAGCTGTACCTGGCTTCAGTTTGAGGTCTGTTTTAATGTAAAACTGAATGTTTGCCTAAAATATGTGAAACAGCGAGGTGTTTTTTTTTAACTGTAAGAGTATCCACATCACTTTTCTTTACATAAATATCAAAACTTATGTATTTATTTGACATTTGACATAAATTTTGTACACGTTTTTACATAGTTATAAGGCAGTGTAGTTATTTTAATGACTATATACTGGATTTTGGCTAAATACCTCAATTAGAGTAACCAATGGTGCAGTTCCATTACAAAAACAAAATAAACTCTTAATGCACAAGGGACTTGCTAACACAGTGCAGTGTCTGTGTTTTTTATACTGTTTTCAAAGTATGTGGGAAAACATACACAAACTGTATTTCATGAATAGCAATTATGTTTGTGTGTAATTTTGATGCTCTGTGCTTATTTACAGCACCATCGAAGAGATCTTACACCTTCTAGCTTTCCCTTGTAATTACTGAAATGAGAGAAGGATGTCCTGGTTTTAATGACTGCAGTAGTTGAATTTGCATTAGAAAAACCTCAATCCTCTCCCACTTTAGCATAATGATTACTCCTGTTTTCCTTTTTTTTAAACCAGCATTATCGTAAGTACAGGGTTTTATCTGTTGCTTAACCTTGTCCTTTTTAATTTCACGTTTGTTGAGTTATAAACTTCTCCTCAGTGATTCTCTCTTTAATTGGCTTCCTTTGTACATCATCTTCTGACTTGGTCTTCTGGAAAACAGCAGTAAAATAGCTGTGGAGCCTCCAGACTACCCTTGTTACTACACTGCTGGTTTTGCATGTACCAGTACTCCTGGCCTTTACTGCTCTTGTCTTCAAGGTGTGTAAAGTCCTGCTTGTTTTTTTCTCTTTTTTTCCTGTTTGTAATTTGATTTTAGTGCTTTTATGTAGGATGTGTGGTTTATAGTACCAGGGGACAGTGTTTGAAACTACAAGACTCTGAACTCACAGAATTAGTGGTTAAAAAAGGGTAGCTTTTAAAACCCAACCAAAACCCATAGACTTCTTCCTCAAGTTGAATGTCCTTCCTTCTATTAACAGTCACTTGTTTAAATTAAGAACAAACCAGTACTAGACTAGTATAGCAGTTGTTACTCTCCAAATAGATAATCTCTTGGAAAAAAACCCAAACAACTCCCTTGTATCAATAAACCTTAATGGATTTTGTGAAGAACAGTTCTACCACCTCCACCATCAAGTGCAGATTCTCACCTACTCTGTGACTCGGCACAGGCGTGAGAGGTGAGTGCACTGTTAATTCCCCTCACTACTGCTGTAAGACACTGTCAGGTTCAGGTTATGTCTAAGAACAGCTGCTGCTGGGAGCAGTCTCAGCTCGGAGGTTCTGTGGCATTGATCACATTCATCACAGCACAACTTAACGTGACTTCAGGTTAGTTTTGTTCTATTTAACTGCTGCTGTCCTCTTTTAGTGGTGAGGGAGTTTATAGTCTGCAGTTTTGTGGTTTCAAAATCTGGCATTACTTAATATGCACTGTCTAAGCCTAAAAGTCTGAATTGTTAAGTGCAAGCAGTTTCATATAGTTAAAAAATACCAACAAACCACCCAACCCACTCAGAGTGTGTCTTAATCTTTTATTTATCAAAATACATACACTCAGTTCTATAAAAACCCATGTAACATTTTATCCTGTGTTTTGGTGGTGTATATATAAAGTGGAGGTATGTCTTCAGGTAGTGTGAAGACCATTCTAAACAGACACCACCAGTGTGAGTTTAATGTATCTTCAATGTGAAAACGTGACCCTGTCTATCAAATTCACATAATTTAAATCTTTAAGATTAAAAGAGATAGTTCATAATTAAAGTAGCAAAGTGCTGTGCATTTCCATTTTAAGAATTCAGAACAATCATGTACCTCTCAAAATGGCAAAATAAAGTTCTCTTCTTGAGCTATAGTGGGAATCAGAGCAGTCTCCAACTCCTTTTGCTTCTGCAGGAGACCCTGCAATAAATGGAAAGTAAACGTGAATGTTCTGTCTTCCTCATGCAGCCAGGTCCCTGTTTTGCTAATGGCTCTCCAAAGTACTAAACAATGAAGAAAACGTGTAATAAAAAGCCTCCTGGAAGTGTATCCCTGTCTAGGTGATCAGCAATACACGGTATGTCGGTTATATTTATACATTGAAAATAAGTCTTTGTACTGTATTAATAGGATCATAGCTCTCAATACATCTGTTCCCTTGGTCTCTATCCATTTTAGACCTGTCAGAAGTAATTTGGTACTGTGGAGGTTTGTTTAAAAAAAAAAAGAAAAAACAGTGGTATTTTTCCTCAGAGTTACAAGGTCTCTGTTAAGACCTGAATATGCATCAAAAACCTGCCTTAGCACCCATCTCTTTTGCCAACATGGATATTATCACCTTAAATCTCTTTAAATATCCATGGCTTTTGTTCACCCCAGCAAGCTCAAGGATCAAATTGTCCTTTGAAGCTGGTTTCACTCTGAACCGTAATACCACCGACAAACGAAGCCTGAATACAAAATACTTCTCAGTTGTAGACATTTAACAAAAATATTAATGAGCATTGGGGAAGACCAGTCAAACCTATTTGGAAGTCTTTTGAAACTGGCAACCCTTCAGTGTTCTTGGATTACAACTTAATGACTTAAAAGACAGCTATGACCCTTTGTTTCCACAAGGAATTGACCTACTACTGAAGCACGATGTATGTGTGGCAGAACTTCTTTCTAAACCACTGCAGGTAATTCACAGCATTAACTACTGGTGGTTTTGTTGGCCTTGTCTGTCTGATTTTCTTATCTTCATTTATGAAATTTTTCTCCCTCAAGGCAATGAAAAGTAAATAGTGCTGCTAGCATTAAAGTACTTCTAGTATGGAGCCATTCAAAAGCACGGGAAGATACTGATGCACATTTATCTTTAATGTTTTTCAAGAATGAAATGCACATCTAAAAGTAAATGTGGTTGTTAATTTCTTGCAGTCCCCTGCCAGGCCATGTAGGAGCATAAAAGGAAACTGTGTGTGTGATTGTCCAGACCTGTGATTTCAGTCTGCTATGGCAGGACTTGTTGCCAACAGGTGGAGTATCAAACTCACTCATGTTTTAGCAACTAGGTGTCCGACAAGATTCTTCCTGGTATTCTGACTCCAGTCAGGAAAACAGGTCACTTCACAGTTACCAGCTATAATCTTTTGTGCTTCTTTAATCGACTGAAACATGGATCCTTGAAAACAGTTTCACCATATTTAAAATCCCTCTGGCAATCCTGTACATCTTAGTAAGTATTACCAGTAACTTACCATGTTCATTTTGACTATATATATACACACACACACACACATACATGTTCATCCAACAACTTTTTGCTTACCTGGCGTAATTCTGACAACCCTTTGATGATTGCCTGTTGTCTCTCTCTGCTTTTAACTAAATCAGGATTTAGAAGAGGATCTCTAACGTGATCAGAGCTAAAAATCTGTTGTGGTGTCCGGTAAGAATCTAAAAGTAAACGTATATCATGGAAGTTAAGAATACTCTTTATCAATTTTGTGTAAATTTTGAAGCAGTAGATTTTCACAGCCTGTGAACACAGGCTTTGGTTGCTATCAGATTACAATTGCTACTTTTAAGTCAAACAACACTTAGATTCCTAACCCCAAATCTATAAACAGTAATGCTAGAAAAGTGCTATCAATGTCATAAGAGGTAAAGAGACAAAAACCCCAGACAAAATAATTAGGAAATGTCATTGCTTTTTTTGATTATTTTTTTTATAAAACTTCTTCTGTTGTTTTTTTTGTTTGTTTTTTTAATACAGAGTATCATTTGGTTGCACAGGTTTTCTTACAGTGCTGTGACACACATGGGTCACTGCAAAATTCAGTTAAAACTAAATACTAAATCGAATAAATTGTAGCACTGTGAACTAAATCACTAACATTTCTCCTCTTCTACATGAATCAGTTCACAATACGTTTCAGTACCATTAAACTGTTGATACTGTGAGTCATGTGTTGAAGGTCTAGTCACTGGTGCATCTGGATCAAGATAATATACTTCATTTGTTCGAACATACGGAATAAATTGTGAAGAGGGAGGTCTTCCAGCTTCTGTAAAGGGAGGAGGGGAGCTCCTCTGCTGTGTACCTGTCTTGGCATTTTTCTCTCTTCTACTATTGTTGTTACACACAAGGAAATTAGAAGCATGTATCTGTTTTTGTTGTACTTGGTGTAATCTGTTCTTAACTGCTGGAACAGGTGGTGATTCAGATCTGTATGAAACAATTTCAGTTAAAAAAACCCAAACAACCCAAACAATATTTAAGTACTGTGATTAATTTTCTCAAACAGTAGAGATAAAGAATCTTTAGAGGACTGGACTTCTGCTCATTTACTCTGCTTTTATACCTGCAGTTTGTTCAGTCTTGTGTATTTTTAATAGTAGACAATTAGAAGTATAATTTTTTTTTAGGTTAAAAATCAGGAAAGGAAAGCATATATATTTCACTATTAACGTATTTATACATTGCATTAATGCAGAGTATTGGCTTACCTTTCTTCATTCACATGATTCTTATGTAATTGTTCTTCCTAGGAGAAAACCAAAAAAGTCAAAAGTAAAATAAAAAGCTCTATGTTTTAGATGAAAAGCTTTCATTTTTCAAGACAAGTCTGTTCTGAAATTCCCAAAGGACTGTTTAGCCCAGGTTCAGGAGAAGGGTGTTTATCAAAGACCTGTACTAAACTTGTAGTGTCTATGAACTTAATTAAACAAATTACAGGAGGATTTGTTCCAATTTTCTGCCTTTGGCATCTCTAAGCACTATCAAAAATACCCTGTATTTTCTAATGATCTTGGAAAGCTGCATTTATAAACCTAAAAGGTTCAGCCCAAGATAATGATTATTAAAGGAACTGTCATGTTTCTAGAGAGTATCAGTAGAAATTTTCTATTTAAATTAAAAATAGTAACATATCCCATGCATCTTTATGGTATCAGACAGTGCTCACTTAAAAATCTGCTTCACATTCATCGCCCCATTTCTCAGGTACAAATTTTTGTACATTTACATTATAATAATGTAAGCACAACACTTTGATATACCATTATCCTCAAATAAACCAACAAACTCGGTTTAACAAATGAATAAATCTTTAAAGAACACTTATGTGAATAGTTATGTATTTTCACATACTTTTTTTTTTTCTTTTAAATACCCAAAACTTCTACAAAAACGTGTATGTAGCCACAGTAAACAAATGGCTAGAGAACTGAAATGGCCAACTTTTCTACACCAGATTTTTTCTATTGGAAGGTGTGAGAAAGTGATGTGTATGTATATGCATACATACAGAGAGCGAGCACACTAGAGAGGGAAAGACACAGAAAGCATGAATATATTTGATACTATTTTCTTTACAGCAACTTTTTTTTTTCCCCAGCCACAATGTGTACTGATACATGCTCACTGAAAATGGAGAAGAGGTGACTCCACTAAGGATGCACTTCTATGACAATAGAGTACATCCTCACTAATCCATATTCTTTGCAGAAATAAAAATTGCTTTCATGAGCAGGTGTTCCTACACCTCAACCATCACCACAACATAATGACTGGACTAGGAAGCACAAGCTGGTGATGTCATTCTATCCTGCACACTGCTTTCAGTAAAGCTCCCTGTTTACACAATGATTCAATGATAAATGAATAAATGAAAGAATCAACACTATGGAAGATTGAAATAATAGTAAAAGTGAAGGCACAGAATTCAATATATTCTTCTGATCACTCTGAGCAAACCAATGCTGTAATACCATTACTTACTCAAAGGGCAGTACTAGAAAAATTCTTAATGCTTGAGTTACATAACTGAATTCAGGCAAAACTGTGGGGAACAAGTCTTAAAAATACGCATCGTTGTTGTTAAAGACTAAGTACTTGCCTTTCTGACTCTATGTGCCTTATTCTTCATACTTATTTCTTCATGAGGCAAAGGAGAACTGTCTGAATAACAACCCTTTTTTAGGCAAAGATTCCCAGGGGTATTTCTTTCTACCAACTGAAGCAGCTCCATTTGTCGTCTTACTTTGTTTTCTTCCCTTTGTTTCTGTAGCTGTTTAGGGTATCTTTCTGATGCTGGAATGTATCTTTTCCCAGGCTTGTTTATGTTCCAGTCGGGTCTTTTCCTGTATTTTTCTGAAGGTTTAATTTGTCTTTCTTTTCTTGCATATTGTTCATACAGATCACTGTAAGTGCCACCAGTCTCTTTTCCTGAAATTTTATTTTTATCCATATACTGCGATTCCTTCTGGTATTTTTTGCTGTTAGAGGTTTCTTTATATTCTATGGAAATATCAGGCGATCTGCAACACACAGCTCTTTCCTCAGCTAGCTCAGTGTATGCTGAAGTATTAAAGTAATCTAAAAAAAAATTAATTATATTTTAACTCCACGTCTAAGCAATTCAAATTAGTTGTTTGACTTTTATATGTATATCAATCTACCATTACTGATTTTATTCAAAAATTGATTGTTACAGTTTTATGTTTTTTATTATTTTTGATGTGGAAGATAAATAGGACCAGTAAAAGCAAACTCAGTAAGGAGGGGAAAAAAAAAAATCAAACAAAGTTTGGAAAGCAAAATCAAGTCACTGTAAAGCAAAATTTATGTAAAATGAAACTACATTATTTTAAAATGTAGAATTCTATTTCTGTCATGATACTTAAAGGTAAAGAGCAAAACACAGCTTTTGCTTAGTTTTTCAGCATGCTGATGGTTTGGTGATATTCACAGAGCTACTGGGAATTTGCTTTTCTAATCCTTGTCTTCCAATGGAGAAATTTTGTTCCTTCTTTCTTTAATAAGGGGAATACACAAAAACATCATTTAATTTGTGAACTCTCCAAATTGACAGTAAAATTTCTACCAGGACTGTCAAACCCCAAAATATTAATTGGCTTAAGCCAACAGAAATAAAATAAAATAAAGCTTTCACTTTACAAGTGATAAGCTAATACATTTCTAAATGCAAGGCATAAAGTGACTGAGGTTGCACTGAATCTGCTCATTCACACCTTATCCACAACATTAATAAATGCAGACTAAATTTGAGCTGGGTTTTTTAATGGTGTGATACAAAATCCAGATAAAGACTGGGAAGTATTCTATCAATAAGGACCTGCAATTCTGTCTAGGTATTTAGCAAGACCTGTAGAAAGCTCTTCTAAACATTTGAAGTTCTCATTTTCTATTAACTAGTTTTCTAATTCCAGAATTACTGATGCTATTTTTGACAATATTTTCAAGGATTCATTAGGAACCCATTCCTGCTCTATAGCAAACCACATCACATAAAGCTGTGAATGTTCACACTGAAAATTACTACAAATACATGTTTAAATGCCTTAATAAATTTAGTCCTGCATGGCTTGTGACCACGACTCTGAAGTCAATGCTATATTTCAGACTGCATGATTTCAATCTGTAACTCTTAGCAACTATACAGGCATATCATTTATTTATAAGAATATAGTGATATGTTTTAATATACCAACATGCCTCTCTCTGTCCAGGTATTTATTTCTAGTTTTATTCCATTCTGAATGACAGTGATTTGGCTCAGTTTCACAAATACACTATTTTTCCTTTCTTTCTTGAGGTACGTGAGAGTAATTAAATCTAAGGGCTGCTTACCTGTCTGTACAGCCGTGTCTTTCCGAGGAGAAGTCTGCTGATCAACGGGACTCTTAACGTCATCAGAAAAATCATGACTTTGATGTGAAATACCAGTATTACAACTTTCAATTTCTCTATCACCTAAAAAGAAGTGAAATTACTCAATTTAGTAGTGTATGTTCCATTTAACCCACGCTATCAAGTTATCAGACTCTTGTGGTTTAAAACTCAGAGAAAGACTGGGAACTATGGTTCAGATCCTAACACTCCCTTTTCAGTGGAAGTCTATTAGACAACATGTGGGTCTGAATATTCCCTATGCATTCCTGATAATATCTTTGTATTTCTTCCTTAATATATTATACTATTTGAAGTTTACTAAAATACAATATTCCCTATATTAGTTATCACTGATATTTGTTTGGAAGGTAATTAAGCTGAAATGAAAATTGGTTCATGAAGTAAAGGAGCAATTTCTGACCCAAATGCAGACAGAAAAAAAAAACAACAAAACAACAAAAGCTACTAAAAATTTGCATGCAAACAGCAAAGGAACAGGCAAACTGAATATGAAAAGAGACTTGTACTTGCCACCACCAAGATTCTTCTGAAGTTTTGAAATGTCATGTCCCTTCTGAGCCAAGTCTTGAATGCGCTGTTCTTGTTTTAATTTCTGTGCTAATTCTTGAGCTTTCTGCATTGCCTGATAAAGCTCATTTGTCTTAAGAGTCACGAGTTCCTTTAAAAACAAAAGCAAATACACAGGATCATTATAGGATTTTTTAATCCACATACAATCCTCAAAGTTTACATCTTATTTTGGATAAAGCTTATTTTTAAAAAACCAAAAATTAAACTAGTTGAGTAGATGCAGTATGTTACATATAACTTTCATGAATATAAATTCAGAACCTCTGTTGTGCTAATGAAAGATGTTCAATGCTAGCATTAAAAAGCAAGCATCTAAATACTCAAAGTTATTTTGATATTTATCTCCTTTTTAATAAATTCATATTTTCTGAAATGTTATCTGATCTCAGCCATCTATGACTTCCTGTACCCTGTGATTTAATGCAATAAAAGAAGCGTAAAAAAAAAAATTAAACAGAAGGGAGACAATAGAAGCCTCCCTAACAAAGGCAGAACATTTCTAAATATGAGGGTTACAGTTTCCAGACTCAGCAAGTTCAAGACTGGGCGAAGGAAAATGTAATTTCTGCTATTACCATCTCATCCCCTTTTCCTAGTGCATTTGCAGGTGGAAAAAACAACTGGTAACATAACGTGTTGTGAAGGAGCTGAACTGTTACAGAGAAATATGACTTTCCCAAATTTTTAGCTGTTTGTTCTAGCATTTACAGGCAGATGCTCTAAGTTTCCATCTTGAAAATGCAGAGAAATGAGGGATCCATATTTCTGCAGGTTTTAGAGAAGGGTCTGTTGTTAGAATGATTCTGTCTTATGACATCATGGAATATGGAATTCTGCTACTGCTCCAAATGCAAAGCAAACAGTAATGGCTGCTACTGTGCCAAAAGGAGAGAAAAAAAAAAAAGTAAAAATCAGACAAGGCTTTTAACCTTCTACAGAGGTACAAATGTATACAAATGCAAAATTTTTACTTACCAAGGGTCAAATTGTACTTTTGGTTTAACTTTTATATGAAGGAGTATGTAAAGCTCAATAGTTAGATGAGGAAGCTCTAAAACGTGAATTACTTTTATAATTACTCTCCCAGAATATATTCTGAAAAGTCATTAATTGAGAGTTAAAAGCACATTCAGTCAGAGAGAAACTTCATGGTACTGAAGCATCTTAAAAGCATCAAGTTACCAACAACAGTAATTGGATCATGTACCTTGAGGTATTTTTATATTTAAAATTACATGAAAAAAATGCATATTTCTGCATTATTTAAAACTACAATTCCATTTTTGTCAGTTCTTATAATTTCTCTTCCTGAAAAGGCCCTTGTCCAAAAGAAGTAACCTGCCTTAAACTTGTATGGTGTTAAAAGTTTATTAATTGAGGAAACAGATTTTGGTTTCAAATGTCTAAATTTCAGATAGTTTTCATTTTCAAGGATGAGGAGACACAGTTTTGAAGGTGGAGAACAAGAACCATTTTCCTCAAAACCAAATATTATTACAGACTATCTGCACTAAGGAAAATGCAAAAACTCACCTCCTTTTGTTTTTGTTTCAGCATATCTTCTTCAAACTGTTTCTGCATTTGTTCTTTTTCTCGTGCTAGTCGCAGTTCTTCCTCTTGTTCTTCCCATTTTCTCTGCTCTTCCTCCAGTTGTTTCTTCTTCCGTTTTTCTTCTACCTGAGCCATTATTGCTTTCTAGTAGTATCAAGAGAAAAAAAAAGGAAAATTAGAAGATATAATAACATTAAGGTATTACATATAAGCTATTTCATAGAATCATAGAATAGTTTGGGTTGAAAGGGACCTTTTAAAGGTCATCTAGTCCAACCCCTGTGCAGTTAGCAGGGACATCTTCAGCTACAGCAGGTTGCTCAGAGGCCTGTCCAACCTCACCCTCAAGTTTTCCAGGAATGGGGCATCAACGATCTCTCTGGGCAACCTGTGCCATTGTAAAAAATTTCTTCCCTCTATCTATTCTAAATCTACCTTCTTTTAGTTTAAAAACACCACCCCTTTTCCTGTTGCAATAAGCCCTGTTAAAAATGCTGTCCCCATTTTTCTTATAGACCCCATAGTATATTTAATCATATACTTCCATATACATGTATAATAAATGGAGTGGGTCAAATAAAAAAATTTAAGACAATTTATTTCAAACACTTTCCTTTTAATTTCTCACAAGAGAAGACCACCAGCCCAATAAAGGAGTTTGAAATACTCAGGGAAAAACATAAGTATGTTTTTAAAAATGCTTTTATTTTTCTTTTAAAGAAATGGTGTTTTTACTTTTACCTTACATCCTGAAAGCTAGTATTTCAATCTAGCAGAATAACAGTTAGACCAGAACAGGTTCGTTAAATTTATACTAAGACTTCTTTTACACTGCTCCAGAAACATCATCATGCAGATACACAATCAGTTAGAGTGTCACAGAAGTAATGTAAATGACAGTAAATAAAAATTTAAAGAATCCTGGAGCGGGTATCTCTAAACATCAGTCCTCCTGATGACAGTGGAGACTGAAGAAAATTCCACACAAACCTACTAGAGCTCTAAAGACTGCAATCTAAGTGTTTTGAGGCAAGAATTCAGTTACAGAAAAGCAATCATCTCTGTACAAATATTAAAGAAAACTGTAGAGTCTAACTGAATGAGATATGTTAAAAAACTGTAAACATGTAATCTGAAGCATAAAAGTCAAGTGTCTCACTGGATTCTGATATTAAATCTCATGCTTTATTCATGAGACAATACCTTTCATCATTTCTTTTCATTAAAATCGTGTTAGACTTTAAACCAAAAATCTACCTGATGTTCTAACTGTTTCTGCCGCCGCCTGTCCCTCTCTTCAATCTGTGCTGGGTCCAGGAGAGCTGTCATTGAACGGAGGAAACTATGAACAAAGAAACATATAAATGTTTTTAAACATTGAAAATAATCCTAAAGCTTTCTTTATTAGAATCAATTAGATTTCAAGTACTATTTTCATATTGAGGTTATTCCATTGTCTTAATTTACGACATTGATTTTACTAACTAACAATACAAAGTTATTTGCAGTAGATTTTATTAATGAACAATAAAACACTCTTATATCTTTCAGAAGTGAAAAAAAAGGTATTTCTGAAAAAAAAGCAAAAGCCAGATGAGTAAGATCCAAAGATCTGGTTTAAAGAATCTTACTCAATTTATATTTGTTTTAATTTCTGAGGAGGTATGAGAAATGTACTGGCTGGGAAGATGATTATCTTTACAGAGCTCACTCACCTGACTTTCTGACTGTGTTCCAAAGCACTGTTTTTAGCAGCTTTTTCTGCATTTCTCACATTTAAGGGCATGAGGTTGCCTAAAGCTGCAGGTGAAAAAGGATGAATAAAAGCAGTCAACTCCTTAGGATCAGGTGACAGACAAAGACTTTCAGGCTGCTTTTTGTACATTCCATTTAAGTGTTGTTGTGCATTAGCATTAAGGTGGTTCTTTAAAGAATCAAAATGCATTGCCCATCTGTCATGCTCTTCAGCCTAAATAAATATGAAGCAACAAAAAAAATGGAAATGCGCACAATTACACTATTTCTATCAAGTATGGTTAACAAAACAGATAATACACATTGTGTAAAACAGGAACATTTGAAAAGCTCTATTAGGGAGCTACAGTACAGACGATGGGTAATTCTCTGAATGGGAAAACAGAACTGTCCCTGTTGCTTAAAATGCAAGTCAGGTAAGAAATCATACTGCAGATCCATATACCTGGTCAACAAAAATATATTGCTACTATATTTTCAGAAAAAAGAATCCCCAGAATTGGAAAATGAAAAAAAAATTGGGAAAAAAAACCCCAAACTTAACATGGATTCAGGCTTTTGGGTACTGTTTTTTCAGTTGATATTACTATTCCATTCAGTAATTTTTCTTAGAGTACTGTGAACTGCTTGATTGAGAGGTGAGTACCCTGTCCACTCTGCCACGCTCTCCTCCTGTTGTATACATATTCACTCTCTAGTAATATGAACAAGTGGCATCTTTTACACTGTTCTACATTTACCCTCTCCATTTTAATTCTGGATGGTAGCACAATTTATGTGCTTTGAGCTGATATTAATCTCTTAACTTCCTATTTTCAGCTAGACAGGCCTATGTGAAAATAAGCCTTCTCTCAAAATCTCTTCCACCCACAGCAGACACCACTGCTATTGTAGTAAAGTACCTACAGCTTCTGTAGAGGTGGTATACTGCGTTTAAGTCTCTTCTGTACCACCCAGGCTTATCGTTTTGGTTCAGTGTTGGCAATTGGGACATTTCAATATTTCACTTCTAAAAGATTTTTACCTAAGGGGCCTTTGTTTTTGCTATAGGTACTGAGAAGGTTTTTCTCTTCTGACTAAAAGAAGAACTGTTTCTCTGTAGGGACAGGCGAATGGCTGCCTCAAAACTTGCATTCTGAAGGGAAAAAAACCCTAACAATCTAGCCTAGTAAACTTTCCAGGAGTACTTTCCTTAAACAAAAATTCCCTTGTGTCAGGAAAGTTTCACACCTATTTTAAAAGAAGCAAGAAAATCATAGTCCAAATATTAAGAATCCAAATTATTCTTCCTCCTCTTCCCTAAATTTTGTTCCCTTTGAATACTCTGTGATGTAGAAGCAGACCAGAGTAGTTGGAAAATCTACTTTATTCTTATACAATATGCAGAAGGGTTGAGACTGCAACACAAGACCTGAAAAAAAAGATGTTCAAGAAAATGAGATGAAGCGTACATTAACTTCCTTTCAAAAAGAGGCTGGGAGTGAGTTGACTGTTAGGTTACCCACTGGTGACTACAACCATCCTCCCTCAGCACACCGAGCCAATTAAAAACTGACAGCTAATGAGGAAACCCTTCACAGCTGTGCTCCCTCCACAGTTACAAAGCTCAGTTTACAAAGGCAATTTGATTCGTTCAGCAATTTAGGAAACAAAAAGATTTGTATTGTATGTAGGTATGTAAGCAACCTTAGCAACAAGGGTTTTTTTCTGGGGGGTGGGTAGGAAAGCTGTCTTCTAGTATTACAAACTGGAATTAAAATGAAGAATTTCTGTCTTGGAACTGTATGATTGCTATGAATGCTTCACTTGAGGCTAAAAACCTGTAGCCTTTTAATCCAGAATGCCATAGACTTTGAATAATCAGGTTTTGGTAACCAAGGTTATTGTTCACTAATAATACAGAACATGTCATGATGTGAATACATCTCATGCATGGTGAAAAATATAATCCTGGGGTTAAAACTGTATGCAGTAATTTGGAAATATGGATTCTAGTAGTACAATCTTACTGAAGGTTTCTTCACTCAAAAGACAAAGTTTTTTTCCGTATTGGGCTGTGTAAGAATGCAGAGTATTCCCCAGGAAAGGCAGGAAGTCAGCTTCTATACGAAAAACCTCCCAGGGTAAAAGACGTATTGACCGAACTGGCCAATAGTGACAGTATTAAAAGTCTCTTTGGGTATTCCACTAGCAAAGCAATTATATTGGCCAGTTTCCTTCTAAATCCAGTAAAAGAGACCTACAAGGGATAAAAAAGGTAAGACTATTTTTTTCAGTGTTTTCTGGAAATATGTTTTAAAAAGTTTCATACAAGAATGTATGCTTATTAAAATTATTTCTAGGAACCAGATTTGAACACCGTGACACACTGTGGTTGTCTATTACCACCTTCCTTCTCTTTTTTCATCTCCTCCTGTCCTATGGACTTAGGGTGAAAACCTGGACATGCTGCAGGTATTACTTCTTTGTCAATACTTCACAATTTCTTCTTTTTATTTTTTGGAAAATAATGTGAAAAACTTCTTAGTGCAAAAAGTCCCTGTAAACCATAGATACCTTCGATAAATTCAGTTTTTCCTCTATTTTTCGTAGCTTAGCTTCTTCCTTCTGTTTGTCCAGCTCTTCAAGCCACTTCATCTGTTGCTCATGCTTCAAAGCACTAAAAGCTCGTTCCTGTGGCACAGCTTCCTGAAATAAGATAAGTACTTGTCTCTTCCTGGCACAAAAAAATCAGTACCTTGTCTAGCCACATAAAAAAGACTTGGCATAAAACTTTGCCTTCAGCTGCTAGGCATTAGTAGGGCTGTTCTCTTCCACAAAAAAATGAATGTAAATTTGTAACTAGCAAGTGTCTGCTCTGTAAAAATGCTTCAGTTGTTAGAAACATGCTAAATAAGACAGTCTTTGAATATTATTCTAACTTGAACCATCAGCCTCTCACTCCAAAATACCTTACTTACATGTATCATGAATAAAAATCCCTTCTTATTTCCTATGGTTCACTGCTCAGTCTGTGTTCCAGGTACATTTGGTGCCATCATCTAATTAGCAGTGATAAGTTTCAAGTAAATTCTAGATACCATCTTCATGCTTTTGTTTCTGCTTCTTAATGAATATCTGTATCATTTAACAAACTCCATTGGCACTGAGAACTTGAAATGCTATCTAACAAAAATACTCTTCAACAGTACCTACTGGCAACTGAAAAACTACTTGAACTTTCTGCCATGAATATACTTCTTTAAAGTCTATTTTCTATTTCTTTAACACATACTTAAAAGCCAACTAACACTTCATCTCACACCTCTAAGTACTGTTCTTCACATCAGCCTTGAAAATGCTCAGTCTTCAAAAGCAACAATATTTTGATAAGCATTAATTCAGACACAATTCTATAGAGCAAAAAGGTCTGATGACTTCTGGTTTAAAACAACTACTGAAGATACACAGCTGTTGTCAATAAGTGAAAAAAACCTGCATTCAATTTAAAAAATCTTACCCCCAAAACAAATGGTGTGCAACTGACAGCTGGGAAGCCAGAAGAGCTGAAATCCTGAGCCTGATCAGCTGGAGCACTTGAAACATTCAGTAGAACTTTATTAGCCTCTGTGGTTAAAGCAGTTGCACAGACACAGTCTCCCTCAGTGTTAGTAACTGAGTCCACTGGAAATACTGTCTGCAAATAAATTGACCACTTTAAGACTTGATTTATTTAAATCACCTGTTTTGTTTGTATTAAATATCCTTTAACATAAAATAAACATGTAAATTATTCATTAAAACTTCAACCAAAACTTGTAACTAAGCATCCCATATACAGTATGTCTTAATTTTGTAGATTCAAACAAATTCTCATGGGGCACAGTGGTAACTTTTCTGGGAATGCTGAATATGCCACAAAAAAAGAACATTTGCTTTTTCTGTAATTGATAGCAAGTACAACCCTAACTTCTGTCTAACTGCAATCAATTTCACTGGAGAAGTCTCACCTAAGTATAATATATTTATCTGACACAGCATTTTCAGAGTGACAGATGGCTTTTTAAAGGGTGGGTTAGGTAATAAGCATAGCAATTTGACTTTTAATTATGTAAGCAATCCAATATATGTGAGAGCTCATGAACAATGTAAATATATAATCAGTCATTATATTTGAGACTATTCCTCAAAACAGAAGAAGAAAAGATCTATGCCTTCTTGTTAGAAGCCAACATGGAAGGACAGGAAAGGGTTGTTCATTGTATGAAGATCTTAACTTGTGAAGCTACAAATTGGAGGAATAGCCAAGTGTGACATGGGGAGTTGCAGCAACTCATGCCCTGAAGGCTTAAAATAACCACTGAAATTGGATTCTTCTGGATTCATCCAGAAAAGAAAATATTGTATGATTTAAAAGTTAAACTGTTCTGGAACAGTGCTGTGAAAATTGAGTGCTCTTTTGTGTTTAGTGGTAGCCTTACCTTATCTTGGTCAGCCATTTCCGCTTTCTCTTTATGAATTTTATTATTGCCAGGTTTTACCCAGAAATAACCCACCTCTCCCTCCACAGTTTCTTTCAGTTTCTTCTTCAGTGCTACCTGTTCATCTTCAAAAAAGCAAACTCTAGTCAGAGATCCTAATACAGATATGTAGCAGTTCAAAATAAACAAACAAACAAACACAAAAACCTATGCATGTCTCCCCCCTAATTTTGTTTGTAAAATGGACTACAAAAGTCAGTCACCGTTGTCTGACCAATCAGTCTAAACATGACTTGGCTCTTAAGAGGACAGTGGTTGAATCTCTGCCCAGAAACGTAGATGTAATTGGAGAATCTCTCTGAGAAGACTATAAAATACAAACGGCTTAAAAATGTCCCTGGGAAAGAGGGAAAATTAACCAAGCATATAAATTTTCTCCACCTTATTATGCCAGCCTAAGACTACTGTACTATTATTAAAAGCAATGGAGCTATACATGGAAGCTACTGACAATGTAGAATCAAACCCTGAAACCATATGGTCTACACCCAAGCTGAAAACAAAACACAACACTCCTGCATGTGAATCATAAAAAACCTAATTTGTCAGAGAGAATTTACTGCTGTGTTAAACGTTTTTGTTTTTTCTACAGAGATTCCCCTTGGTTGGTGATGGGGCAGGACTGCAAACTGTTTCAAGTTCTAACTACAAACTAATATGTTCATCCATGCTTGTAGCTTTGGGTGAGACTTTTCCCACTGAAAAATTAATGATGTCTATCAACTACTGTCAGAACGTGACAAAATTACTAGCAAGTAACTCCTTAAATATAAAGCATAACTGAATATATGCATTTGGGATAGTATTTGTTTTGTTAAGAAGCATTTTTACAAGAATTAATAGATAATCTTCACATAAAATTTTGAAATTCAGGAATCTTAATCTTTCTTGCAGACTAATAAAACTCTCTACTTTCCAATTTGTAGCAACTCCACTGATACAAGTAAATTTAAAACAGCATAAGGAACACAAAGTTTCTTGGTATCCTGAGTGTAATAAATTGACCAAAAATATATTCTGTGTAAGTACCTAATTCCTTCTTCCATTGGGTCTTTCTAAATTCTAATAAGGCTTTCTCTCCTTCTCTTTCACCCAAGGTACTAAACATGTCAGCAGGCTTCCATGAATCCTTTCTAGAGAAAAGGAGAGAGGAGAAAAATTACTTAAAAAGCTAATTGTTAATTTTAAAGGTAACTTTTAAATTAGCATTAATTAGTATTTACAAAGAATTTTACTTTGGTTAAGAATTACTATACAAATCTTTATTGGACATACTATTTTTGTAGACAATCACACAGATCTACATACATAACTTTCTGTCCTGGCTGTGGATATGCCTCTTGTTTCCCCTTTGAAGTGGAGTTAGCGTCATCTGGAATGGATGAAACTTCACAAGATTTTTGAAGGAATGTTCTAATGTTTTCCTCTGATGCCTCATTAGTAGCTGCTGTAGAATATAAATACAAAAATGTATATGACCACTAAACTTTCCTCAGCATTGAGTAAGCACTTAGAGAACACCAGACACTTGTGAATTCCCCATTATTTAACAAAACAAACAAACAAAAATACTCAAATGCTATTAAGAAATCCTTAGGGTTTAGTGTGAAAATTATCAAATGCTTGGTTTCTCACAGTAACAGCCAATTTCTCATCCATAATAGCAATCAGTATTTTGCCCAACATCTCTGCAGCCTGCAAATAAATTACGACCTCAAAAGTTAAGCTTTCACATTTTGTTGTTTCCATGAAACTTACTCAACTATCCGTATCTTACCCATTTCCTCTTGCTTTTCATTGTGAGTCTCAGCGATGCTTCTAGTTCCTTCTTTTACAGTCATCAAAATCTGTTGAAGCTGTTCTTGTGTTAAACACACAAAACTTCTTAGATCTTCAGCTGACACACATGGGTTTTGAGGTTTCTTACTTTCTTTAACAACATTAGGATTCTCTGAATCAGGGTATCTGTCTGTGCTATCTCTTCGGAAAATCAAAGAGTGATCTTTAGTTGTGGCTTCATGTGAGGAGGGTTTAGTAACTTGCAGTTTTTCACTTTTTGTGATTAATAACCTTGACTGACTTCTTGGTTTTGTTAAGTTTTCCTGCTTGATACAAGCATTTTGCGTTGACCTCAGAACATGCCCAGTACGCCTTATTCTCAGTGTCTGTTTAGGTGCTCTGGCTTTATTACCCATCTGTTAAAGCAATACGATTTCACCACATATTAAATAAGGAAATAAAATTGCATGGGTAACAAATGAAAACAAGATTGGGGCAACAAGTAAAGTAAGTGCGTGCCATTTTTCTTTGCTCTTGTATCAACAGAAACTAACTCAGTATAAACTAATGAAGTATCTTCACGAGTACCAGGAATACCATGGAAAAGAATACAGCACCTAAATTTGAATGTATAAAAAAATGACAGTATGAAAAATAACTTTATTCAACAAAACATTTACAAGAATTAATAAGCATTAATTCTGCCTTTCTTTGGTGTTTCTGAAGCCTGGCTTCAAACAAGTATGTTTTCAGCATAGAGAGAGTATTATTCCAGACTTGATTTTTTCATTCTGTACTGAAGTTTTTTCCTTTTCAAGGTCCTTGATGTACATTTGTAATTATCTCCTGTGTATTGAGACCTTTTTTTATGCTGTCTTTCCTTCCCTAAGTCATTGCACTCCAGTTTACTCAGAGAGACCACCTGTACAACTGAACTGGAACTTAAACACACTTCAAATTCCTGTTTCACCAGAATCTCTGAAAGCTCATTCAGATGATTTCCCTGTGCTGCTGTAGCTTCTTGGAAAAATGAACTACAGTATTTTGCAAAGGTTAGTGTCACAGAAATTATAATTAATCCTTTTTAAAGCTATTATGAACCTGAGGAATCATAGAATCAATCTCTTGTTGGAAGGGACTAATAAGTACATATTTAACTTCCATAATTGATTACAAGTATTTAGAGAGTTCTAATGTATTCTCAAATTTCTGTCTCAACAAATTAACTAGTTAATTTGTGTGCTTTAACAAAAAAGTCATTTTTCCACTTACCTTCACTGCAGGCTTTGATTTATCTTTTGGGAAACAAAAACAAACATATGAAAGAAGGATTTAGTAACAACTTCCTCCTGAAAAACAATCTTGAGAAATCCGTAAAACGCCATATTCATCTGATTTTTGTAAAGCAGGGGGAAAGTAGTTTCCCCGGAACACCTGCCCTAATTAATGTTGTTGGGGGTTTTTTATTATTTATTTCAGTATAGACACTTCAAAAGTATGCTGGAAAAGAATTTTTATATATTCCAACAACTATTTTTAATTTCATATAGGTCTAGGAAATCATTGTACCCGTCTGATCCTCCCATGCTACTCATTCTGTTTTTCAGAGAGTCCTGTGTTAATGGCTTATTTTTGTTTGCTTACTGTGACTTTTCAGTTTGCTTTCTCTGCCACATCCTTCCAGGGTAGTCCCTGCATCCAACTCCATCTTACTACATCGCATTATCTGCGTCCATCGCTGACAGCCTCAAGAAACAATACTTGTATAATCACGCCACCCGTTATTGGTCCCCTTACCTATGCCCTGAAGTACTCTTGTCTTTTAACCCCCATCCCAGAAGATGCATAGAGGTGTAGTGGTCTCAAAAATAACAGTAAGTGCTACGTTTAAAATAATACTTATTAATGAACATTATAATATTGATTAATAGAGGGAAGGTGCTACTCAACACAAGAAATCCTGCACAGATGGCTAATGGAAAAGCGGGAGAAAATAGCAGGGCTGGTATTTTAGTGGAAGGCATCTGTTGGAAACAAGGCTGCTTCAGCTGCGCTGTGCAATTATTTCTCTGGCAGTGGTTTTTGCACATTTTACACTGGTAGCACCTACGCCTTTTTTGAATTAAAAAGACACTTTAGAACACCAAGTGTTCTTAAAGTCCAAAAAAACCACATTACTAATAGTTTCCAACCTAGAGGAGCTAGTTTTAAAACTTGGGAGTATGCTGAATTTTTGTCCTGCAGAAACAGGCATTCAATCCTGAACCATCTTGATAATGTTTCAGTAGTAAAGATGCTCTGCAACTGTGTTTATCACTGGGTTCTCAAGCATTCAACCCTCATCTGAGTAGGTAAAAATTCACATTTTTACATCTTTCTGACTATTCAGAAATTAAATAAAGTGGGATTGTCTGTGCTATGCAAACCCACCTTCCCTGTGGAAAGGAGAAATGAGGTTCTTTGCCATCACAGTAGGGAGATACATAATGTGGAATTCCAAAGTGCTGCTTATGGGTTATTTTGGGGTTTTTTCTGCATAAGAAAGAAACAACTATCTTCACTAGCAGCTTAAGCTACTACAGAATAATCCCACTTTAGCCCTAAGACTATGAGCACTATTTGACAGTGCAGAAAACAGAAATTCAGAAGTAATACAAATTGATGCAACTTTTGACACAATTCAATTAAACGAAGTGTTCTTTCTGTCAGTTGCATAAACACACTAATTCCTGGAGAAGACTGCTTCTTCAAGGCTAGCTCAAAGTCAAAGGTCCTGCTTTATCTTAGAGCAGTCTGGAACATACACTGGCCCTATCCAGCCAGTGAAGCCAACTATGGTTGTAAAAAGTGAAATCAGCAGCTTTGCTTTTTTAGAGGTGTTGCAAGGTTTTATTTCCAGTAGACTGGTGATCCTTACTGATTCAAAATACCCATAACACCTCAGCATGCAGAAAATGAAATATAATTTAGGGGGCATTAAATGGAGAATTTCTGTATCCTGACTGCTGTGTAGAACAGTAGGGAAAGTGGACTTGTGCTTGTACAGAAATTTGTGTCTGACAAATCAATTTATTAATGCTTAGTTATGAACATACAGGGGAAAAGTATCTCAGATGGTAGTAAGGAGATCTGGCATAAATAAACCACTTACTGAAAACAATGTCAACTGCCGAACACTAAAGCTGCTTTAAAGTCAGAAATGTGACTGTAATGATGGAATTCTATGTAAATTAAGCAGAGTTATTAAGCCCCTTTTTCCTTGGTAACTAAGGTGCTATCAAGTTACACGAGATTCATGTTTTAAACTGTTCTGTATCTCTTGCTGTGTCATTAATTTCTTCTGTGCATCAGAAGAATTTATGTTGTTACATCTTCAAAATTATTTTATCAAGTTACACAAATTATCAATTTATGCCAGTCAATATGAATAGAAGTTTTTAATGCATGGAGAGACAAGCTCTAAAGAGTCTAAACTATTTGTCAGCTGTTCACTAGTGGACAGACTACTCAGAAGTTCATTGTCAAGCTGGTGAGTAAGACTCAAATAACAATGCACCAATATTCTTCCTAATCTGAAAAATATTTCAATAAAGCTTTGTTTTATGTTACTTGGATCTTAGGTTTAAATTCAACAAGCATTAAAGAATACTTGAGATAAATGAGTAAAAAAATACCAGAAGCAGCTAAAATTAGCCTAGGCTTTCCATCCAGCACTTCAGTTTCAAGCTTCAGTCCATCACTGCAAAATGAGAGAGAGAGGGGAATCTGAAATATTAAGTAATCTGATAAGATTTTTACAATAACAAGGACACTTGGATTTAATTATAACATTGTATTTACTGTTGGTCCAGATGGTCTGTCACACCCCAAGCTTTCTACATTTGTGAGAAATTATCAACAGAAGAAATCAACGCATCTTGAAGAAGTTTTATTTTTATTATTGATACTGGAAAATTTGGTTTTGCGTGTTAGGAAGTAAATCTTCACTCTGAAGGTGACACTCTGTATTGCTATACCTAGCAATACACCTGCTTCAAGAATTTAATAATACAACAATATAAACTGTGTGCTAGAAAAGATGCTAAACAAGATTCCCTGAATGCCAGCACTGACCACAAAGAGCTACTGTATTCTGAAAACAGTCTTTAATTGTGCTTCAATGCAAACCAGTCCACATTTTAAAGAGGAAGAAACATGAAAAAGTTTTAAAAAAAGAAAAAAAATGTTGGCAGTGTTTAGGTGTATGAGTAGAAAGTACCCAAACGCTTTTTCTTTCTTCCCTTTGAGAAAATCTAAGATGAAGATTAATGTTCAAAATAACGCTTATCTTCAAGCTCTTTCATTTAAAAAAAATTCAAAGATCCAAGACATTTAAAGCGCGCACGCTGCCTTCTCATTAACACGGCAGCAACGTGCCCGAAAGCTGAAAGCCTGGACGCCGAGGGAGCACGCGGCAGCTCAGCGAAGCCCAGCACCTACTCATCTTCGCCGACGCTTCGTGGCGGCGGGGCCGCGGGAGGGGTTCGGTGCTGGCGCGGTCACCCAGACGCGGGCACACGGGAGCCGTTCCCCGGGCTCCCTGCCGGCGCGCTGGTCCTCTAGCACCGCGGAAACGCGGTGCTTTGGGTCTCATCCCCCTAAACCGCTTTCCAGACCCCTTCAGAATCACAGAATCAATTTGGTTGGAAGAGACCTTTAAGATCATCAAGTCCAACAATTAACGCAGCACTGCCAGGTCGTCACTAAACCATGTCCCTTCCCGAGGCCCTCCCAAGAGAAGGGTCTTTAAGCGCCTCGGCCTCGTCACGCCGCAGATCGCTCCCTAATCAGCGCCAAGGCCCGAGGCGCTAAGCGCCTTAACACTAGCGGGCCGCGGAATTCCCCTCAGAGCCGCCGCGCCGGCCCGCTCTGCAGGGGAAGGCCGGGTACGATCCCGTACCGTGAGGGACCGGGACCGGGGCCGTGCCTCCCGGGAGAGGGGCCCGCCCCAGCCGGTGGGAGCGGCTCTCGCTGCCAACCCAGCGAGTCCCTTCCTCCTCTCCCTCCTTACCCCAGATTCATGGCTCTGCCTGGCTGCCAGCGGGGCGGCTGAGGAGACACCCAGGATCTGCGCTCCCGCCTGACCGCGCGCTCTCCCTCCCTGTGTACCGCGGTTGTCCGGCCGCACGCTAGAAGCCGGGAGGCGATAGGCTGCCTGCAAAGCTGCCGTTCTGCCAATGGGCTGCTCTCACACTGCGGGGTCCGCCGCAGCAAGGCGTTGTGGGGAGTGGAGTCCCGCACCCCAGAGATTTCGAGCAAACGCCGCCGCCGCCGGCGGCCTCGCCGAGGGTGCAAAGCAGCTCCTGAGGGATTATCCCCCGTGCTCAGCGACTGCGAAGGGAGGGGAAGAATGCAGGATGGGCAGGGGGAGAGGAGAGGAGATAAGATGGGCGTGCTGCCGCAGGAAGGGCGGCTCTGCGGTGTCCGAAGCGGCTGCTGCCTCTCGAGCAGCCACTCTTTCTGGGAGGCTGCCTAAGCGGTTTCTGCAGGACAGTCCTGCTGAGCTTTGTGATGCAGCCCTTGGCCATTGTCACTGTCTTTGGTGGGTGTCCCAAACCGTGCCCTCAGTAGTGCTGGTTATTCGTGAGGTTCTTGAGAAGCCTTTTAGGAACTGAGTATTAAACACCGTCCAATGTTGTTTTGCAGATACAGCTTCTTTAATAATGGGACACGCAAATTAAGTGAACCTATGCTTTGCCTTATTTTTAGGAAAACCATCTTACAGTTACATAAGGAGGATTTGGTTGTGATAAAAGAGTATCGTTGGATTCAGTAAAATGCTTCAGAGCCCGTTTAGATCTTTTACTTGTAATTAAAGAGGGCATTTAAGCTCACGCTTAAAGCCAGATACTTACTGAAATCCTTCATTTCAGAGGACGTTAAGACCTTAAGACTTATCTTGAATAGTGTTGCTTCTAGATGTAGTTAATTTTCTTTGGCCAAGGGTGCCGAATTTATATGGGTGGATCCATTACTGCTTACTCCAGCTGGCAGTAATAGAAGTTATTTTGAGACCTTTTTGAGACTACAAAGAAAACAATAATAGAGAAACCGACAATGTTGTTGTTAACTGCTGCCATTTTTGACTTCTTTGTGTCAGTGTCTCTGAATCTACTCTCTGACTCTGTGATGCCATCAAGAATAACTTAATTTGTCTAGCTGATATATTGTAGGATCATCACTGATAGAAGTGAGACAAAACTGAAAACACATGCCTGTCAAATGCTGTTGAACAATGCTTTCCCACAATGACAACTGAAATAATTTTTTTTTTTAAATGCATCAGGAAGGGCATTGTCTGTTTAAAAACATTGCAAACCAGCACCATGTGTCTCCTTAACTACTGTGCAAGGATAGCACTTTCTGTACAGGAACTTCTAATATTCCTTTATTATTAACCCAGTCCCTGTTTTAAGCTGTACCTTTTTACTGAATGCAATTCTTTTTTTTTTTTTTTCTTTTTTTTTTTTTCTTTTTTTTTTTTTAAATTTTTATTTAATGGAGTACTAGTGTTGTGATACTTGAGTATCCCAGATACTTGAGTGAGTTAGTATTCATATGTGTATCCCTTCAGTGTACAACTTTCAATTTTTTTTAATTTTTTTTTTTAGGGGGGGCTTGGGATGTTTCCTCTATTGGTATTCATAATCCTTTCTAATTAATGTAACAGAGTTTTTGTACCAATTAACTTCTGTTTAGTTCCATAAAAAAAAATTTAAAAGGTGTTAAAAAGCCCTTGAACCCTAAACTCTTTCACCATTCTTCTGCTCCCAAAACTTAATTCATTGAAATATAACATTACCATAGAGAGACTAAATCTGAGTTTTGTGTAGACACGTCTTTGCTACAGGAGACACTGAAGACTTCAGTCTTCATTTTCTTCTTCCCAGTCAGCTTTCAGTATCCACAATCTCCCTCAAAACATTGCATCTGTAATATGCAGCTCGCCACTTTCATGTATCTCATGTGCCTGATTTCATCCCAACTGCATGTATCTGGTCACAATGTGATAAAAGCTGCAAAAGAATGTTGTTTTATGATGAGCAGCCAATTAGCTATGCAGTCTTCACTGGTAATTTTCTTCACCATTTACTCATTTTTTCTGGACCAGTCATGACTGAGCAAAAGAAAGGGAGAGTGGACACTAAGTCATTCTTCATGATTTGAAAATTTAGATTTCATCCCCTGCTTCACAGTGGATTTCCCAAATTAATAATTTCTATTATACTTGCAGAATTTTAAATAGTATGTCCAACCAGACCTCTTTGCTGATTTTTGAAACAGCAGGTGGCAATGTGCACAGGAGCATTTGCATAACTTCCAGTCCTTGAAATTCTTGCTGCCCTTTCTAACTTACACGGAGAAATCACAATTTTTGCCTTGCTGTACTTGAAGGTCTGGCTAAGAGTTATTAAACTTCAGCCTTTTTTTAAAAAAAAAACAACCATTTTTTATCCCAAATATTACACTGTATTTGCATAAAATGTATGTCTAAGGGCAGCAAGGCTCGAGGATGAAAAGTGAAGGCTTGGGTAGTCTTAATGAAGAAATTTAGTTTTGGGGGTTTTTGTTTGTTTGTTTGGTGGTTTTTTGTGTGGTTTTTGTTTGTTTTTGTTTTCTTGTTTGGGGTTTTGGTTGGTTTTTGGTTGGTTGGTTTTGGTTTTTTTTGTTTGGTTTGGTTTGGGTTTTTTTGTTGTTTTTTTTTTCCTTGGTTTCAAACTACCTTGGAAATTTCCTCCTGAAATATCATGTGTCATTCCCACTTTAAGAGACAGAATTCTAAAAATGTTTTATGTCCCTTGATTGAGCTGCGGTTTCACAAGGAGTCCCTATGCAACGTTTATGTATTGTGAGAAGGACTGTATCAAAGTATTCATTTATCAGACCTGGAAAGGAGAATTACTCTGTCCCACATCAGGACAGATCCCTGTCTTCCACTGAGAACACACTGTGTGCTAATGTTGATAGGACAAACTTTAAGGCAGTCCAATTGCCTGCAGCCTATAAATTAACATACTTTCTTAAATGAGCAAGGAAATCTACCTGAGTACATGCTATAATTGAAAATGTTTTCTGAAGAACCAATAAAGGAGTCTTTAAAGATAAATCCTACTCTGAAACACATTGTTAAAATTGGTTTTTTTGCATTTCAATATTTGTTACTATTTTAAGTCATGGGAATTGTTTTTACGACAATTCTGTTTTATTTGAAGAGTTTTAACATAGATTGCATTAGGTAGTAAAACTCCAGCCTTAACGTGGGTTTTTATCTTCCCTATATCTTTTCACTAGATAGGAAATTAATTGCTTCCACTGACATATTTTTGAAACATGTGAGTATAGAATCAACACATTATCATCAGGCATTTTTGTGTTTTGGACTGGATGCTTTAGGCATGCATTCCATACTCTATGTGGATAATATAGCTGTTCATGACATTATGTCTCATTGTATGGATTGTATTCTAACTTGCCATGCTTCCATATCATAATTAACTTCTGTAATTTTATTTACTGATTCTGATAAATTTTATTTACATGATCTGGAGAATTTAATGTGAATATAAGAATCCAACATAATGGGCATGATAGGAGTTGATGTGAAATATCTGAAGAAATCTAAAGATTATGTTTCCTGTTATTGCTTGTCCAAAAATATTATTCAAAGTGCTTATGCTTTTAGGAAGAAGACTAGAGGGGATAATGCTTGTTTCTATAACGCAAGGACTGTTGGAATGCTTGTGGGAAAAGAGTTCCAGGCTCTTACTTAATTTCCTGATAATCACCAACATTCCCTACATCCTTGACTTATCATTCCAGAGAACTGAATAAAAATGCTTTCAGGCTACATGCATCTCTCCTAAGGATCATTAAACTTTCTAATAACCCATATAAGCAAGGTAAGAAGATGAGATTTCAGTGGGAGGTAAGTGTTATGAACGTCCCATCAGGTGTTTGTCTTAATCTCCAGACACATAAATACCATTAATATCTGCTCTTAAATGATATAAGAGAACAAGTCCCATTGATTATTTTCAATCACTTACATACTCATGAAGACCCCACTCAGAATTGTTGTGCTTGTTTTCTAGGTGGATAAATGGATGGGCACAATGATTAAATTAAACATCATTAGTTATAGCTTCTGAAAGCTAGAACAATGGAGTTTTGGCCTGGGATTGGATTTGAAAATACATTTACAATACAGATGCTGCTGAGATGGTCATGCAAGACTACATTTCTTTGGGACTTGCATATGGATTTTAACCAGACTTGTATTTGGCATTGTTGTTGCATGCGGGAGTGGTTTTTTTTAAGTAGTTGAATATATAGCATGTGTGGTTTAAATCCATTAATCTCTGGGGTTTAACTTAATTTTTTGAAAGAAGAGATTTCCAGACCTTTTCAGAATAACATAATGCTCACAGAAAGCATATCTTTTTACCCTACAGTGACAGACAGAAATCATCATTTTTCTTAACGTAGTTTCTCTGGGATATCCAGCCATTGCAGATATAGTAAAGTAAATCAAGAATGTCCTTAAGGTGTATTTAATTTTTCTTAATGAAATTCAGTAGTTTGAACTATAAAGAAGCTGTGCACAGACAGTGAGCTAACAGCAAATTTCTGTCAAGTGCTCTACAGATGAGCACTGAAGCAAAGATGACTGCTGAAGAACAGCAGCCCTCAAAGCATTAAGACGTCTTAAATGCTACCAGACAGGTTCAAATTCATACTTCATTTTCAGGTCTTTAGAAGTTAAATGGGAAACCTAAGTAGTTTTGTCCTTGCTTCCAATACATTTTAGGGAATGTAAATGAAAGTTTTTAGCCTTGTCTTTTTGATTGCTTCCTGCAAAAGCAAAAAAACAAAAAAAAAAGAGTAACTATCAGCTTTATGCAGTCAAATGCCAGCATGAGATGGTGTTAATCTTTAGCTAACATACTTGATGATTAATTAAATGAACATATGAACTACACCAAATAATCTGACTGTTGAAATCAAACAAAATCTTTCAAGAAAATCAGTTACTTTTTGGCAGTCCAATTGATACAGGACTCCATGTTCTGATTTTAAAATAGTATTTGAAATGAGAGCTTACTTTGTGTCCACAGATTAGAGTTTATATCTGATATCATGGATTACTACACACTAAAAAGTTTTTAAGCACTAGAATATTTATAAAATATATTCCTATGTAGCAGAGGAATGCAGTTCCCAAAATGTGCAGACCATACATACCATAGTTTTGTTCTCAGTGTGGGGTATTACACATTTCCTCCCTTCATATTTATGGATTTAAATAATAGCTATGCTTGAGATTGTGTTAATAGGCATTGTCTTTGTAAAACTTGTTACCTTGCAATGACTATTATATGGAAGACCAGTTCTTGTATATTCTAAAATGTACACAGTTTAGACCACCAAGAAGCATATAAAGAATGTAAGGAAAGTGTGTTCTTATTGCATATGCATTACTGAACAACATTAAAGTGGGAAGACAAGTGTATGTAAATTGAAGCCTACAGTACAGTAGTCTTTTCCTTTTGTAACCTTCAACGCCATCAGCTTGACTGGGTTGCAGCCAAATTCATGGATGGCAAAAATGGCTGTTGCTCCAATAGAGTTGCACTGTATCAGAACAACAATGAATCTTCCTTTCCTATTGAGATAAACTTTAATTAGATTCTTCAGATTTATAGCATTTGCCAAAAGTATTTGTGAAGAGTTTTCTATATTCAGATATCTCATGCACACCTATGAGTATTAACCTTTGCATGCACCATTGTTTGTAAGAATTGTTCAGAGATTACATACGTCATTGAATATTCCAGTAGCCTCTTTTGGAAGCAGCATTTTTTGAAGTGAGCCTTCAGAAAGACAAATGTGCTTGCTGCATAGTTGTTTTCTGTACATGGCACGTGGTACTTTGAAATTGCACATAGCTGTGCAAGGTTCTCATCAGTGTCGTTTCCTGTCCTGTTTCTTCACATGGCCATCCTAAATGAAAAAAATCCATCACAAAACTTATTCCAAACTTTACATAGCTAAAAAAGTATTTATGTGTAATTTTATACTTATCATAGAATTGGTACAAAGTGTAGAAATAGAACATATCACACAGTAAGGAAAAAGGTCACCAAGCAAAGAATGGATTCTGATCTAAGTTAAGTGCCTGAGTGGCTACAGATTTTTACCAAGTTTTCTTTCTACATTCTTACTAGCAGAGAAACAAAACCTCAGGGAGCTATACTGTAATACACAGTGTTTGTCAAAACACAGAAGAGCCAAGTCGTATTTCTTACAAATATATTCCCCATCAAATGTTGGGGAAGAATAAAGCTTCCATCAGAATAACAGTATTTTCTGGTAATGGGATTAGAATGTTAATTGCATAATGCTAATATGTAGTGTCAAGTTTGGATTTTTAAAAATTTATATTGCTAATGATCAGCCTATTAAGTGAGGATGGACCAGTGTTTACAGTGTTCTTCTGAAGGATGTATCTCCCCTCCCCACACACAAAAAAAAGAGTATGTTTTGATATAGTTTATAATAAAACACTATAAAAACAAAGATTACCACTTAACATTTTATTCTTGTCAGGAAAGTATTTCCTGCAAAATACTTACAAATGAGTCTTTTACTTTTCTAGAAGTAAGTCTTGACTGAAATGCATTATGCAGAAATCTGACAACTCTTCAGTACAGTTTGCAAGCTGCAGAGAATTCAGAATAGTCTTCCATTTCTAGGTAGAAATTCACTGTACAGCAAGGAGTTTAGGTAGGTTCTCTGCATTTTATCAGCCCATGTTGTGTTAAATTAAGACATGGCAAGCGTCTCAGCATTATCCTTTGACAGTTAAAAGGTTTCGCTCCATGTTAAGAAGCATGATGGTTTTTACTCTCCCATTTTTCCCTTCATAAAAATTGAATAGGCTGTCAAATCTTTATTACTTTTCTTAATGGAGCCTTCTTTTGGATAGAGAGATCATACTGGCACTGCTGCATAAGGTGTTATGCAGATACTTTTCTCCCCTTTATTCTTCTTCCGTATACATATACTTCTGAAGTGCAACTTGTCTTGGTAAGGGAATGTCCATAAATTGTTAAAACCCTTAAGATAAAAACAACTATATCAGTTAAATAGGGAATGTTCATCAGAGCTTGGACAGATCATCATGCTGAGGATACAGTAGGATAAAGTGCTGAAACAATCAAAGTTAATCCAGCTGCAGAACTAGGAAAGAAAATGATAGCTTTAGCAAATGAATGTAAGTCATTGTATTTCCACCACTTTCCATTATATTTTTGTCTTCTTGGGATAAATTTTAACTTACTAGAATCTGAACCATTCTGTTTTCCAGAACTTAGACAAAAGAACTATTCAGAAGAACCCCTGATGGAAAGAAAAAGCCTATGTTCATATTGTAATGGATCATAGCTGAAAAGTGAAAGGTATGTTCAGAGTTTCTGGGGCTTCCCATGTTTAAAACCAATTCTTCAGGAATTTTAAGAGTAAAATTAATACTGAGCTTCATAGCTGCCTCAATTTAGGAAGTGAGGAAACATATGAAGGTGCTTATTTCTTTACAGGAAATAAATGGAGTGCTGTAGTATCAGAAAAATAATTCTCATAACAATA
This sequence comes from Actenoides hombroni, assembly GCA_024336885.1. Lineage (NCBI taxonomy): Eukaryota > Metazoa > Chordata > Aves > Coraciiformes > Alcedinidae > Actenoides > Actenoides hombroni. The sequence continues at coordinate 2,286,783 of WUAM01000389.1, read as the reverse complement.
ATAAACAGGAAAATAATAGACATAACAACAATAAACAAACATCCTAAATGGCAGCATTAGTTAGCATTTGTTAGAAATTGTGTGGTTTTGAGAAACCAGCTGAGTTTATTTTTACCCTCAAATGAAATAATGGAAGTATAGGAAGAAATAGGAGAAGAGATTACTGTAATTTATACTGCTTTAAGACAAAAATATTCATTTATATAAGTGGATATCCTATATATTCATTTATTGTAAACTGGGAAGTGTTACTAAAGGAGACCACACCTATTATGATGTGACATTATCACAAGGTGACAGCATGTTAAGAAATCCTTTTTTTTATTTCAAAACTGGTAATGTTTTTGTATACTTTTTCCAGTTTTATCTGATTAGAGGGGAGCTACAGAAAAGTTACACATTAAAATAGTGAGGACATAGTGAATACAAATATCATGCTGTATTGTAACACGACAAGTAAAAATAGTCAATATACCATTGTGTAATTTAGGGAATATGTGATTATTTTGTGTATTTAGAAGTTTTGTTAGCTGATCGATCTAGATCACAGCACTTCTGTGTCATAAGAGAAGTGCATCCATGGGCCAGAGGCAGATAAAAACAAGCAGACATCTCTACAACCATTTTCAGGATGCTTTTTTATTTTTGCTAATCTGATTAGGAAAAGTCTGAGTAGAGTATCAACAGGCTGAATATAAAGGTATTTTTGTTGAGTGATAAATAATAGGACTTTCTACCAGTTTCCCTCATCTGCCCTTTCTACATCATAAACAATGCTGTTTTCATAGGCATTTCCATATTCTCTTGTCCTTCCCTTTACCAGTATCTGGTTTCTTCCCAAAATTTCAGGACATTATCTTCTTCAGCCTTAAGATGTATGTATGATTGGATTCATGCTTATGTTTTTTGGGGGAAGTGATACATTGTTGCAAACTTCACCTTGTGTATTACCTAGGGTAAGAAGAATATGAAGGAAAAGCTTGTGTATCTAGTTAGCACAATTTTCTATTTGGTACCACAGGTTTTCGTTTGGTTGATAATTTTTTTCTTTATAGACATTGATGAGAGTATTTAACACTAAATATAAAGAAGATAGGATATATAATCCCTTTAACTGTATGAAGAATTCTGTTGGGCAAGTACAATTTTATATACATTTTCCAGAGATACTGTTAACATTACAGGTTATTCTTGATAGCAAGTCAGTTCATCAATTAGTACAATGTTATAAGCACTCCCAAATGGAAAGTTTATTATAGTTTTGCCTTCCCTCCTTCAAAATTTCACCATTGGTTGTATGTGAAATTTCACAGATTACTGTAGATTTATGAACTCTGCCCTAACTGTTCCATTTCCAGAAATTCCTAGAATTTCTTTCATATTTTCTGCAGTGTTGAATAAATCTTTGACTGACTAAATGGTGCATGAAAGAGTTAACCAAAGCAGTAATAGCAGATTCAGCTCTGACTAAAATAAATAATTGCAGAAATTGATTTGTCTTAAAACCATCAAATACACTGAATTATACCCTTCCCCCCCCCCCAAGTTTAACAATGAAAAGGCTTTTAGAATTGGAAATGTTTTACTTTTATCACTATGTCTTGTTTTTAACCTGTCCAGCCCTTAAGTATAGCTGAAACAGAAAATGCAGCATAATGTATGGAGATTTAACAAAAAAGATAAGGATGACCTGTGCTGATTTGATGCTTTCATCTTTTGTACAAGTCTCCCCTTTTGTCAAGTTTTCTGTGCAAAGTTCCGTAATCGTAACTTGCTTCTTAAACCAAGTTGGGCTAGAACATGGATGTATTTCAAAATAATTTTAATAAATCTCAACAAATGCTATTTGCTGAATATTGTAATTTTTGTATGTGCTTTAGAATTTCTGAAGATGTAAATTTATCTACATGTAATCCTTATCAGTCTCTGAAGAGAGTGTTCATTATATCTGGAAATAATTGTTTTGCAGAAAATTTGGAAAACAGCCTGGATCTCTTGAATGGTTTATGAGTAAGCTTTGCCAACTGTTTTGTTTCTACCATGAAAGCTTCATATATATGGGGGGGGTGTATACACACACACACACACACTAAATATATATATATTGGGTTGTTCTTGGAAGTATACATACACAAAAATATATGTAAGTATATACTGTGTTTCTTTTTCTGTTAGTTCTGAAAGCTTCATATTGTTGGGTTAGATAAGCTTGAATAGAAATGTATTGGGACCCTAGTAATTCAGGTTACTCCTTTTGAACAGGCAGAGGAGCTTTATTAAGAAAAGGAGATAAAAATGTTGTACTATCTGCTACAAGATGAAACTGAACTTGTGATGATAAGCGTGACAGCAAATCATGATGTTGCTTACTGTATGTAGCTCAAGTCAGTCTAGTCTTCCTTCAGCAGTGATTTTTCTATACTACTGCAGTGCAAGTGTACATCTGATAGTGTTACTGTGTTATATTCTGGAACAAATGAAATCTGCCAGCAATTATTCCAGTATCTACAAGAAATTGCTTCATACTTACGCAAATCTTTACAGGTTACAAAAAATTGTCATTTCTGAAAGGGTGTCCTATAATATTATGTCATACCTAATGTTTTTAGTTGAGTATGCTTTACAACGTGGTAATTCAGAAGCTAACGTTATTGGATCATAGTAGTGAGAATGAGACAGATTCTGTCACATTTATGCACACTAGATAGAAAATAACTATTTCAATGGGATTACTACCATGGAAGTTTCTAAGGTGTATCTGTAAAGTTGCAATGGAAGAGGCTGCAACATCAATGTAGTAAGGACTTTTTCTGCTTCTAACAGTGATTAAAAATATTTTCCCTGAAATTTTGTGTGATTATTCTTAGTCAAGTGTATGTGCATGTCTGCTTTTTTAATTGTATTTAGGGAGTTAAAATACAGAGCAAGACAGCTGGTGTGCTACTGCTATACTGTCAGAAATGCCCAACAGAATGTCCAAGGATAGTCTGTGAAACAGCCAGGAGCTGAAACACATTAATTGCTATGCTAAAATATGTGGGGTGTAACTTTTCCCTCCCTCCTTCACTTTCCCATTTGTAAAATAGGGCAGTATTATTAAACCATCTGATACGATTTTTCTTCAGATGGTTAGATTATGCTCTAAGTGGCATCTCACTTTCATAGCATGTACATCGTGCTTGTTTCCAGCAACACAGAAAAACACAATTCCATCTCATCTCTATGGCTACCTGGCATTATGCAACATGACTTCTGGATAAAATGTGAAAGAGAGGGGTTTTTTTGGTTTGGTTTTTTTTTTTTTCATTTTATCAAGGTAAATATATCCTTGTGTTCAGTCTCAGGGGGGGAACAAAATACTGAAAATAATAGCACCGAAAAGGCTATATGGTTCTTTGTGTGTATGATGTGTAATATTTCATAAATGATTTAAATGGCAACTTGAACTACTGAAGCATTTCAGAAAAGCTATTTGGAAAGGAATTCCATACATAGGCCCTGCAATACACTCGTCAGCCCTGATAGCTACTATATAGAATGGTTAACACCAGTTTTCACTTTCATTACTTTCCTAAAAAAAGGAGTTATTTACTGTGTTTTCTTCTCTCATGCTAAGGAAATTAACAACTTGGAGAACTCAAAATCTTATTGAATGTCTTTTGTATATTTGCAAAGTTTGAAAAAGCCAAGTAACATCACCATGGTATTAAACTGAGTTTTTAAGGCCACTTGAAAGGTCATGGGTATTACAAAATGCTTACCCATTTGAATCTTGGTTTGGTGAATGAAGATGTCTGTGACACTTAGAATTGATTGTCATGTGTGAAAAATAAAAACAAAATGAGAAAAATATAGATAGTGGGACTGTTGACTGTCTAAAGGGCAGAAATTGCTGAGCAATTCATGAGTAACTGATTTATGAGTTCCAAGCTCAAAAAATATTTTATGGGTGCTTCAGCAACAGAGCTATTGTTTTCTTTGTAATAATTATGATATGGATTGTGGCAGTGAAGGCTTTCTATTACTTTCTTACATCTGTGTTCTACATCTACCTGTCATACTTTGTCCCTGTTTAGGTTGAAAATGTTACCAATTTGTGGCAGTGTTTGTATTTACAAAACAAACAACCAATAGGCTGAATGCACTAGAAGCTGTGAGACCTACTGATAACATCACTTGGCAATAGGTCCCCTGCTACAAGTAAGAGGCCATTTTTGTTATTGGAGTTTCTAAATTCTAGCATCTAATGATTATCACATTACAGCTGATAAAAAACAACAGTTGCACTGTACTGTCATTAGAACACACCTCTTCTGAATAATAACAGATTATCCAAAGCATGTCTGGGGACAACTGGCATCTGAGTAAATGATGATAATATTTCCTAAAATACAAGACTCAAGCTAATCTATAAATTGAATTTTTTTTTCCTCAGATGACAAAGCCAAATGTCTAATTGTTAGTGCATATAAAAGCTCTGCAGTCTTTGCTGAGTCTCAAACTAGATATGTTTGTAAGGCAAAAAAAAAAGGAAAATTATTTATCAGCTTCTTGTTCACTTATTTTATTCAGTACTATCTTGAATATTATCACAGTGGTCAGATAAGGACAATGGTCAGATAAGGACAATGGTTTTAATTCCCTGAGAGACACTCTTTTCTCCACATACTTAAGGATTTTTACTAAAATTACACTAGCATTTATTTTGGATTTTAAAATGTTTTTCCAGTGTGCTGTTAATTTATCCATTTAACCATATGACAGCACTTTCTAGATAAGAATTACTCCTTTTTCTTAAGAGAGATATATGTATTTAATATAAAGAGTAATTTATATACATACTCAAATTATGATTCATAAACAGGCTGGAAATATAAATAAATACAGAAATTAAAAATATGTCAGTAGTATACTTAATGTATTTGTAAAAAAGAGTATAATTATATCAGTAGAGCAGCGGAAGGCAAGATGGTTATTACATGAATCTGCACTCTGAAATGACATCTTTTTTCTTTTTTAGGTTCTGGTTTCTAGTATCTGAACTTTCAACTAGAAAGGCTGTAGTCTGATACTATTAGACATGAGAAGCTTTCTCATACAAGTAAGGCAGATTTTTCACAATGGTGTAAGAAAGAAGCTGCTTGGCTATGTTAGAAGATTCATCAGAGATCTTACCCCTTCATTCAAAGCTGCTATTTCCTGTGTGCCAGGAGAAGTGTTTTGTGCTGTCACATGGGGAGCCGGACTGAGAACTGATCTGACTAAAAATTTTGTGTAGACAAAAAAAGGAAAGAGAACTGGAGGAGGTAATTTTCAGTGGATCACTTTCTTGATTTTCACCATGTAACTGTACAAATAGCTATGCTGTCATAATGGAAAAAATTGTGGTGCAGCACTGTGTATGAATTGGTAGCTCTTTGAATAAATGGATAGCAAGGAATGCTGAACCTGGCAATGCTCCCAAGGTAAAACATATCAGATTATGGCCTCATTTCTGTCATTGTGGTAGAGAATTCTATTTTTTTCCTGATAACAGTGATGAGCACTGGAAATGTCCCATAAAGCAAGAATTAAATATAAACCAGGCAGAGCAAAGACCAGCTAATGCTAGTGCTGGGAGACCAAGAAGAGACTGTGTCAAAACTCAGTCTGCAGAATCACTGTACCTTATATGAAGAAGCAGTTCCTCAAAAGAAATAGCTACTTCCCTGCTGATACTGTTGGGAGATCACAGAAGACTATGGTCTGAACATTAAAAAAAAATAAAAATCAACTGGAAAAGAGTCTATAACTTCAAGAAAATGCTACATACTTACCTATTTTTGATAGCTTCCCTTCAAAATCAGAGCATAAAAAGAATGTGCCTTATGAAAAGAGGGGCCAAAATGCTGAGATTCACTATTTTAAATTAACAAATGGCACTGATAGTGCTAGAATAGCTAGAAACAATCTAATTTTTGAGCACAGGAACTGTGCAGTCTTGGGGATACTGGTCCACCTTGCATTCTACTTTAAGAAATAAATAGCAATCTCACGGTGTCCTGGTTTGAGTGAGAATAGAACTAATTCTGTTCAGTGATTTTACTTTTCAGCTCAGTTCTCCTAACTAACTGCACTGTCTGAAGGTAGCAGCCTGTTCTCACAGAAAGTGTCTGCTTCTAGCAGCGATAACACCCCATGTTTATAGTACCAAGGATTGGTACACAGACCAAGGCCACTGCTGGATCTTGTGTACCACACTGGGGGGTGCAGAAAGTAAAAGGCTGCACCTGCAGGGAGAAGTGGACAGGGCAGGTGACCCTAAACTAACCAACAAGGTATTCCAGCCCATATATGTTGTATTCGGTATAAAGCTGAGGGATCACGAGGGTCTCACCCTCTTGGTCTGCTTCACCAGCTTTGCTCAGCTTGGCTCGGGTCCTCTTCTGGTTTTCTTACTTCTGAGGAGGACTCAGTCTGTTCTGCCTTTGATCCTGATCTGTGTGTTCCTGAATGTGGCATAGCAATCCAGCTCCAGAACACAGTTCCTGCCTGCTGCTGGGCCCAGTCTGGGACTTTCCCAGTGCCTGCTCCACAGCATCAGTGGGGACGGTGATGTAATTACCATCAGGGTGGTTGGTTCGATACTGGGTTTGTATATATTTGTAGATACTCCATTTTTATTATTATTATTTTCATTTTAATTGAAGTTGTTCTAGTTTCCTTTTCTAATTGATAAGTCTCTCTCTCTTATTCACTTTCACTTCCTCTTTGGGGGGAAGGGGGGTTAGCAGAGAGCAAATGTTATAGGTCTAAGGGCCTGCCCTGACCCTATGGGGATCCGCTCTGTGACACAGGGATAATACTGTACCCTAAATTCCATTAAAAACTGACTGCCAGAAGTGATTGGTATAGGGCTCATCTCTGTACTTAAAGTGATCACCATTGCTGGAATTGGACTAATAAAAAGTACTTCATCAGTAATTCAATAGCTTTCACTTGTTCTTCCAGTATCTATTTCATAACTACAACCATAATTTCACTGCAATATTTTTTCTTCTACAAATAAAAATTCCAGTTATTGCAGTACTTAATTCTGGTCTTTCCCCCACCTCTCTCATTCATGTCTTCCTTAGTTAATTTTGATCCACTTGCATGTGTCTTAGTCATTTCTATGCCTCTGAAAGTGTTCTACTTTCCAAGCTGATGTGCAAGAAAGCATCTCTAAGATGCATGCTAATTAATATGGATAGGTTTGGTGACCACAGCTTGAATTTCAAATAACAACATGCAGATCTTAACAGTTTTCTGTTCTATAGAAGAACTATGTGATTTTGGAACACCTCAGTTTGAGCTTCAGTAGCATGCAGGATTTGTCTTTTAATAACTTAGTGTAGGAGAACTACAGTACCCCAACCGTCTGCTTTATGCTGAACTCTCTGAAGCAGCCAATTTTGTCTTCCAGAACATGGCTGCTGCACATGCTGGGTGCTGATTGCAAGTATTATCTTAAGAGAATCACTTCTCCATATTTAAGAAAATTACTCCACTTTTAAAGGCATTCTTTTGTGCTTTTATACTCCTGCTGGCTTCATCACACCAGGAGGTATCTGACAAATAGCATCATGGCTGTCTTTGCTGCTGCATTGTGTTTATCAAACAAATTGGGAGAAAGAAGAGGACTATGAAAAATCAACAACCTGCAGCTTCTCAAGAAGCAAAGAATGTAGCTTGGCAACAAGAAGAAAACCGGTACGATAGAGCAACCAGAGTGATTTGTTTGTATAACAGTGTTTGAGAAGGTCCTGAAACAAAGATTCATAGCCTTTGGACACTCCAGTGTCCCCCTTTAGAGAGAATTAATGAAAAATCAAGTGCAGGTAGAAGCCTTGCAAGAAGAAGTGTAACTAGAATATCTGCTGTTTGGCATTTTTCCTTACCTTTTATATTAGTAAGCATATGATACGAAAGGTCAATAACGAGTGTGCTAACAGCCAATATTAGAGGTCTTGAAGATCTAGTAGGTTTATGTGCAAACAACCTGAACTCACCTTACATTCCTGAGTACCTGCTGCTATGCCAGACTAAATCCTTTTTAAGCCTGATCTTCTTTCTTCACTTCTATTCCTTATAATACATTGTGGATCACCATAATCTCTGCTCTATAACAAGAACACAGAAGAGCTATTTCACTCAACTAATATAATTGTAAACTACTATAAATTAAATAATTGTCACCTTCCAAAACAGTTTGTTTTCTTAGTTATTCTCTTGTGTTCCCATCTTTTTTCTCATTAAAACCAACAAAGTAGTTTTGCTCAAATTCCCTTTTATTTCTAAATTAACCCTTCTGTCTGCTGAGCACAGGCCTTAGTGCCGTTCAGGATCCTAAAACTGCAACTGCGCTTAAACACCAAAATCATTAATCCCATTAGCTGCATAAAAGAAGCAGGCAACATATTTCCAGTGAGATAAGGTTTGTGCAGAGAGGTAATATGTTTTTTAGACCAATTGCTGTAGCTGCAAAATATTCTACTCATTTTCAAATGTACTCCACAGCTGCCTAGTAAAGGTACTGAAAAAAAAATGAATGCAGGAAATAAAAAAACATTTTGGAAAATCCAAAGTACATTTAAATAAGGAGCAGAGAAATGTAATTAAAAATACTGAGGTTGTTACTGCCTCCTGTTTTATCCGTTTCCTCTATTCGTATCAAAGGTGGTCATACACAGCTCTCATATAACACTAGTATAGTCTTCTTGAGGATCAAGAAATCATGCTCCATATTGTAGTATGATCTTTCATGATGTATAAAAATATTTAATTGAGCTATGCTTCAGTGATTAATGCATTTATCCTCCCCTTCACAGTGGCTGCTACTGCTGTAACATATGGTTTTCCTGTCTGCCTTTTGCTATACATATTTGCTTTCTGAGTGCCCTGAAGATTTCAGAATAAATTCAGTACTGCACGGCAAAATAATTATTTATCCCAACATGCAAAATCTTGTGATTTATAGTTTACAGTTCACTTGTACATAAGTAGTTTACATTCTGAAGGAGCAAGAAATGGGTTTTGTACAGTGGAACTAAGCTATACTTGTCAAGTTTTCTATTGTTTTTCTCTTACCTATTCTACAGCTGATAAAATTACAGAAATTTTGCATAGGTATTTCTTCCTTTACCTAGTAATTTCACAAAATAATTTTACCAATACTTCCATTTGTTTCTATTGACTGATTTTTCTGGGACTTCTGACTCTCCTCCTCAACATTTCAGTGTGGCTTCAGCATAGATGATGGTTTTCTTCAGCTTCTTTTCATATCTGCCAAAAGAACACGGTGCTACTCAATGCTAGGATTGACAGGAGCGTACATGTTCTGTCATCCTTAAAAGGTGAGGGAAGGATAGAGCAACAATTGTTTATAGGCTTCATTTTTGCTTCCAGTGTTTTAAGGTTTCTGTCATTTTTCAGCAGCTTCGAGTAACTTTTCTTCCTAAGATTACCTCTAAATTATGAAGAAGAAAAAGTATGTGGAAATTAGAGTCACTATGGTATATTTAATCCATAACCATAACTGGATGGAAACAAAAATATTAGTTATTTCCACTAAGCTTTAAAGTTTGATGTTACCCTGGGGTTTTTTCCTTTTTTAGAGGGACTGTAGGAAAATACCAGCAAAGCTTTA